>JAOWBL010000437.1:0-17572 GCA_028564865.1 Zenarchopterus dispar | reverse complement strand
GTGTGTGTATATATATATATATATATATATATATATATATATATATATATATATATATATATATATATATATATAATTTGAATGCAGCTGACTGATTGAGTCATTTTACGCCCTGTTAAAGGTATAACCTGCGGCTGGACTCAGAAACCTCTCAGTGGGGGTACATGAGCTGTAAGATGACGGGGACGTACGTGGGTAAGCTGGTGCTCGGAGATGATTGACAGCGACGAGAAACTACCTTCAGTAACTGTGTTCTGACCTCCTGCAGGCCACCACAACCTGAGCTACATCCTGGATGCTGACTTTGGCAGGTATGATGCTGTTCGCTGCAGCTCCTACGGTGACAGACGGATAAAAACACGCAGCGTTTTCTTTCTGATTTAAAGGAGTTCACCAGACAAGAGTTTGTACCGGGTGTCGTCGCTGGGCAAACTCGCCATGTTTCAGACGTTTGCAGGTAAACGGACACAAACGCTCTTCTTCTTCTTCTGCAGTTTTAGCTCACGTGAAGGTCAAACATGTGTCTGTCTGCTGCTCAGAGGTCACAGGAGTCTCTCCATCCGAGGGCAGCGTCCTGGGTGGGACCCTGCTGACCGTCCACGGACGCTTCTTCGACCAGACCGACGAGCCGGCTCGCGTCCTCGTCGGAGGTAACCCACTCAGAGTGGACGTCACTTCCCCACAGCCACAGACGCCTCACCAGAACAAAGTGTTCAACCTGAAGAGACGAAAACAAAACTGCTCATTGTTTGGAGCTTCGCGTCGTGTCAGGGCGATAATCTTCTCTGGCACCACATAATGAGCGCACGCTTCAGACAAAAGAAAGAAAAGTGCCGAGTCGTCAAACGGGAGGAGAAACATTCTCCCCGAAGCTTAGAGACACAACCGAGCGTGACCACAACAATCCGCCGCTGACGCTTCACGAGTCATTTCACAGGCTTTTAGTTCCAGCAGGTTTGATATCAACAAGAGAAGATCCACTTGTTGACGTGATTTAAGACGTGGTCCCTGTCAACCTCCACAAAGGTCACAAAGGTCACGAAATAACACAAATATGACAGAGGAACAGTTTCATCCTCATCACCGGATAATAAACCGAGGGGAAAATCAGGTTTACTAGTTTAAATCAGCGTTTAACTTTACAGCCGAGGGGAGCGTGGGATCCAGTAGGTCACTGACTCAGCGACTGACTTTATTAAGATCACTAACAAGTTTAGCAACAACACTAAAAACTTTATCAACGACTTCAACAACTTTATTAATACAGAGATTCTCAGTTTTAATTGTCAGATTCTCAGTTTTGATTCTCAGTTTTAATTCTCAGATTTTATTAATTCTCAGATTTTTAGTTTTAATTCTCAGTTTTAATTCTGAGATTCTCCGTTTTAATTCTCAGATTCTAAAGTTTAATTCTCAGATTCTAAAGTTTTAATTCTCAGTTTTAATTCTCAGATTCTCAGTTTTAATTGTCAGATTTTAGTTTTAATTCTCAGATTTTGAGTTTTAATTGTCAGATTTTAGTTTTAATTCTCAGATTTTGAGTTTTAATTCTCAGATTCTCAGTTTTAATTGTCAGATTTTAGTTTTAATTGTCAGATTTTGAGTTTTAATTGTCAGATTTTAGTTTTAATTCTGAGATTCTCAGTTTTAATTGTCAGATTCTCAGTTTTAATTCTCATTTTCTCAGTTTTGATTCTCAGATTCTCAGTTTTGATTCTCAGTTTTAATTCTCAGATTCTCTATCTTCAAGGTGAAGCTATTTGGTTGTTTGAAACAAGTAGTTGAAATCTTCCTCACTTTTTTTCTTTGATTTCAAAAACACGGTCATGGACATGGCAGCTGCTGTTATATTTTGGTACAAATCCAGTATTTTCACTAGTGAGGAGCGTTCGTTTTACGTGGAAGTCCCTGTTTTTTCTTCAGGTCTTCCTTGTGAAGTTCAGAGTGTCTCCGATGAGAAAATCACCTGCAGGACGGCCGAGGAGCCGCCGAACGGCAACGTGACGCTGCATCCAGGTGAGGACAGACGTCTCCTCCGGTTTTGTCCTTCGTGTCAGTCGTCCTGTTTTTGTAACTTTATCAGAACAAAACAAAGACGGGAGGAATTCAAAGAATCTGTTCTTCCACTCGGCAACAAAGCGTTTTGTTTTGGTCCTTTAATCCCGTCAGCTGTCACGTCTCATAAAAGCTTGACGGGCCTTTGATGAGCGACGTCCTGTAACCCGTAATCAGTTATCTCCGAGGACACGCAACATTCCACGGCAGACAGCACGCCACGGCTTCTCGCCGAGTCGGCGTAAACCCAGCAGGCAAACCAGGACTTAGTTTGTTTTTACTGTTTTATGAAAAACCGAGATAATAAAGATGGTCAACATCCGCCTTTCTGCAGCGGACGAGTTTCCATAATTCAGGGATTCCTGTTGGGCTTTTTTACATTTATTCAGACTTTATTTTATGTGACACCTCGGTTCCTTTTGTAGAGGCTTTTCTTTAGTTCTTAGTAAATTTTAGATGCTGGTGTTTTATTGTCGCTTCGACACAATTTAAACATCATTTATTAGTTTAATGATTGACGGTGGAACAATGTTTCATGTGTTTCTGGAAATGAAGTTTTGGAAAATCTTTTCTGATGGAGTTGCTTCTTCTTGTTTAAAGATTTTTTTTTGTCGCGGCGTGAACTGGGCTGACCAGAGATTAATTTGAACTCCTCATGTCTTATTTTGAAACTCTTGTTTCTGCTTCCTCACGTTGGTGTTTAGGTGGAAGAGGCTTGAAGATGGAGGCGTGGAACAACACCAAACCCCGTTACTTGAGCGACATCAGGAGCTACAACGAGAGTAAAGCCGGTTACTGGTCTCAGTGGGTCGACACCCTTCCCGCCGTCTTCGCCGATGAAAACGAATACTTCACCACGCGGACCAGGGGCTTCTTCGTGCCTCCAGCCAGCGGGAACTTCACCATCTATCTGCACTGCGATGACAGATGTGAGCTGTACCTCAGCAACTCCACCCGCCCCGAAGACAAGGTCAGACCGTCTAAAAACGCCGTCACTAACATCTGATTGTGTGAAATCAAGAGAAAAGCAGCAGCGTTTAAAGAAAGGTCAGAGTTCAGCTGTATGCTGATGACACTGTCCTATATCCAGACATTAAATAGCTAGAGAGGACCGTTTCATGGATTAAACATGGATTAAATTCACACACTGGTTTCATAAACAAGGTGAAATTGTCTTTACAGAATTAAATCTAATCTGTTAAATGTCATAAAATATATAAAAACTAAAGTTTGAGTTTTACATAAATATTATGGTGTATCCAACCAGCTGGACTCAAACAGAAGAAAAAAAGTACTTTCTCTGGGATTACTCCTTACAGTTAAACAAATATAAAAACAACTAAACTGCTGCTTGTCTGTGACATTTTTCTCTGTACTTGTGATTTTTGACTATTTCATATTTCATTGTTCAACATCACCTGACGGCCTAAAGCCCACAAACGTCCCGTTTATAAACAAACAAGTAAACGGATCATTATTTGTATTTGTTGTTTCAGGTTAAAATTGCCTACCAGGAATACTATGTTTACGACTACAATCGACTGGAGTCGCAGAAGTCCCAGGTCTTGTCCCTGGAGAAAGGAAAGCCGTAAGTGTGGCTCCGAGGACGTGGTTCTGTCCAGAGCTGCTGACGGACACCTTTAACCAGCCGTTTGGTTTCCTGCAGATACTACATGGAGATGTTGCATCAGGAATACAGAGTTAAAGCTCTAATCAACATCGGCTTGTTCCAAGAGCAGAGTTCCTTCACGGAGGAACAGACCAACGACGCCGTGAACGAAGTTCAGAACATCGTGGCCGAATATGAAGCGTCTGATGAGGAGCAGGTACTGATTTCTGTCAGAACATCTGAGAAGTTCACCATCGTGAGTCCAGGTTCAGAGTCCAATTCTTTCATTAACATCTGTGGACGTCCACCGTTCCTCAGGTGGTGACCTTTGACCTGTGGCCCACGGATGTCACACCTGTGAAAGAGGTGC
Source organism: Zenarchopterus dispar (assembly GCA_028564865.1). Classification (NCBI taxonomy): domain Eukaryota; kingdom Metazoa; phylum Chordata; class Actinopteri; order Beloniformes; family Zenarchopteridae; genus Zenarchopterus; species Zenarchopterus dispar. The sequence goes on along the minus strand of JAOWBL010000437.1, from coordinate 13,538 downwards.
AGGAGGTGAGCGTCAGCAGCAGCTGTGACGGCGTTCTCTGTGGGAGCACCTACTTCAGCCTGAGCTACGGACCCGCCAAAACCGGTAACGGCCGCTGCAGAACCGGCATTTGCTTGCCTTACTGGTTGTCGCTGGTTCGAATCCCAGCTGGAACCGCTCTGAACTCTCAGAATATTCTGCTGCAGCCCAGAAACATGCCTGTTGGGTTAACTAGAAGGTCTACATAGGTAGAGAGCTGGGATCGGTCCAGCAAGCTCCTGTGAGTCTAAACAGGTAAAAAAAAAAAAAGGGGGTAAATAATAGCTAATGTTTTTAAAAAAAGTTTTCCTGACTGAATCTCGTGCTATTATTTATTGAATACAAGCTGAGCCAAACAGCAGATGCATGCCGTAAAAAAACAAATTCACCAGTACTGCTCCCACAGGTACCAAGAAGTACCAGTAAAAGGTGTTGCCAATCAAATTCACTTGATTGGTCAACGAGTGTGAGCACCTTTATATAAACAAAAGTTTGATCAATTTCCTGCTTTACAGTTAATCTCTGAAGAGACTGAAATCATGAAAACGACTGCAATAATTACATTTCCTTTAAGTATTTTTTTTACTTATAATGCCAAGGGGGTACAACATCAGCGATCTTAGAGAAGTTACTGTTGCCCATCACTCGTTTAAATAAAACAAACTAAATAAAACCCAAAAAGCTCCATCTCAGACCCTACAGACTCGGGGGTCTCACAAGAAAACAATCCAGGTCTTGTGAAGATCTAACCAAGTCCAGACCTCACTTGGGTTGAAGTAGGACCTTAAGTGTCATGAATTGTGAAACGAGGACCCAAATGGAGACGAACTGGGGCAGCAGGAGGTCCAACTAAAGTCCTTAAACTTTTTTTAAGTGCACAAACAGAAAACCAAAATAACTCAAAATACACCCACTAGAAGAACTTTAAAAAAAAAACTAAGTGTAACCAAACAGCTGGAAGACCACAGCTGGGGGGGAGGGAACGGCGAGACTAAGGACTGACAAGACACAGGTGAGGACAATCAAGGAAGGTTCGAACCAGGAAACTCCAACAAGAAGGAAGGACAAAGACTTTCAAAATAAAACAGGAAATAAGTCATGAACACAAACTAGAAGAACAAAGACAAACATCAGAATAAAAAAAACATCTTTTTTTTTTGTCTCCTGCAGGTCTAATCCCCGTGAGCGCCTCAGCGGAGATGCTGGAAGCAGAGCTCAACAGCCTGTGGTCCATCAAACCCGACACGGTCCAGGTCACCAAACAGGGAGACGGGCCGACGCCGGACTACACAGTCACGTTCAACTCTGTCAGAGGTGATGATGATGAGGATGGTGGTGGTGATGATGGTGGTGGTGATGGTAGTGATGATGGTGGTGATGATGAGGATGATAATGATGATGATGGTGGTGATGATGGTGATGATGGTAGTGATGATGAGGATGATAATGATGATGAGGATGATAATGATGATGATGGTGATGATGATGGTGATGGTAGTGATGATGGTGGTGATGATGAGGATGATGATGATGATGGTGGTGATGATGATGATGGTGGTGGTGATGATGGTGGTTGTTGTCATTCACTCACCTGATTTCGTGTTCGGTTTTATTGGCCAACAAATGAATTAAAGCTTCGTTCTCCTCGTTCAGGTGATTTCAGGCCTCTTCAGTATGAGGTTTTTGGCTTGGACACCAACATCACCGTTGCCGAGGTTACCAAGGGGCAAAGCAACATGGAAACCTTCACGCTAGTCTGGGGTGGCGTTCCTACCAAACCCATCGCTTTCAACGCCACAGAGCTTGAGGTCTGAACTAGTCAAATCCAGATCTTTGAAACAATCTGAGTCCTTAGACCCGTTCAGCACCAGTTCTACCCGGGTCAGGGATTTGCTCACCAGTGATCTGTAATTAATGTCTATAAGAAAAAAGATCTCAGAACTAATGTTCAAATATAATCCGAGTCGTTCCACCACACTAACGACAGGTCATGTGACTGAACAGGTCCAGGAAGCTCTGGAGGACCTGATGAAGGGCGAGTGTCCCTCTGAAGTTCTGACCACGGAGGGCACAGATGTCAAGTACTTCAATGACTTTGAAAATGACAACTCTCAGGTAAGACAAAAAAAAAAAAGCATCAAATAGAAACCCAGGAAGTTGGACTGATGCTGGATTCTCCTGGGACGTCTGGTTCTCACCAGTTCACCGGCGGTCAGGTGGGGACTCCCGTCAGGAACTCTGGGTTCTGCGGTTCGTGGTCTCTGAAGAACGCCGAGATTCTTTTCAGGGAAACCTTCATCAGAGAGTCCGGAAACATCTATGGACCGGTGATGCTGGACCGACATCCCACGGTAAAATGCATGCCTTTATTTTAATTCTGCTGACTCATCACATCTGATTAAAGTGTAAAAAATAAATAAATAAAATAAAATCTGACAAATAATCTAAAAATAAAATCCTTCATTCCTCATCACAAAACGTTTTCCTTCCAGCTTTGCTTTGCGTACAAGGGGCTGATGAAGGACGAAGTCGGGGTGAAGTTCACTTACAAGGACAGCAACGGCGTTACCACGACGACCACCGCAAAGATCAGCGTTTCCTTCAACAAGGAAGCCAGGTCAGTAAAATCCTCTCGTTTGATTTGTGGATCCTGACAGACGCAGCATCAGCGTCACTCAGCAAAGCCACAGGTGTGAGAGTGGGTTTTTCCCCCCCAGGTGGAGCTACAGGTGCGTGGACCTGCAGAGCCCTCTGCAGACCCAGTACGCCGGTACCAGCTACGTCCTGCTGGAGATTTACCTCTACAAAGACGTCCCCGACGCCGACTTCTACGTGGACGCCGTCCACATCGGGAAGACACCCACCACCGTCGATGACAACGGTAACATCACCTGATGATGTTTGACCAGACCAAATCCTTGAGCTTTATATCCGTCCCTCTGTTAAATGTTTGGATGTTCTCCTGCTGCTCCTCAGCTGTTCCTCACCAGAGGAGGCCTCCTCCTTTTGAGAGCTCCGGAAAGTCCTTCGACATGTTCTCCGTCACCAAGGACCATTCAGCTGCTTCCCAAATCAGATACGAGATCAAAGCCACGCCCCTGGACTGTGCCTTTGGGTTCCCGCTGCTGGAGGTCGCCTTCCTGCAGGTGACTCTTTCACACGGCTGTCTGCCATCACATGATCCACCTTTCAGCTGAGGTCATCCTAGGTGGGTGAAGCTTGGTGGTTCACGTCGTGGTTCCTGTGCTCCTGAAGCTTCATCACGTGACCAGAGAAGCTTTGAGGGGGTCAGTTTGTGTTTTAGAGCAGATGCAAACCTCTGGCTTGAAAGTGACGAGTTGGTGGTCTCCTTTTAAAGATGTCCAGCAGAAGCGAGGACGCGGCCGAGTTCAGCGAGGGAGGAGCCGGCGCCAACGTCAGCCGCCCTTTCAGGGCCACGCCTCCTCTGAACGGCACGTTTGACGTGGAGATTTATGGAGGCCGAGCTGAAGGTAGGTCTGACCAAGACGGTGACGTCTGGGAGGAGTCTGTCGGCGATGTCCACAGAGACATGTCAAACTCCCAGAGGGCCACAGGTGACACTGAAGATGCTGCTGTTGTCATGGAGATATGGGAGGTTTCTGAAGTGTCCTCAAAACAAACAAAAAGGTAAAAGGAGGACGGAGACACAATCAGAAGGACATGACTGGACATTTGTCTCTGCGTCCCTCAGGTCTGTCGGTGGACATCAGCGAGGAGGACCTGAAGTACGCTCTGGAGGGAATCGCTGGGATGGGCGAGGTGCAGGTGAAGAAGCAGGGGAGCTGCAGGAAGCCCAGGTGGAGGGTGGAGTGGCTGAGGAATCCTGGAGACCAGCCTCTGATGAAGGTTGGTGTGGACAACATGGACGCTCGTTAGCGAGGTTTCGGGTCTGACTCAGAGTCTCTGCAGGTCAACGACTCGGCGGTGGTCGGCAGGAACGTGGACGTGTCGGCCCGTGAGAACGTGAAGGGAGGACTGATGATCCGAGGCCTGACGGGAGATTTCTTCCGAGTGTGGGAAACCAAACCGCAGGTACAGAACGCCGTCTCGTGTTTCACCCGTCGGGCGTGTTTGGGAAGCGTAAATCCTATTTTTGTCACCGTGTTGTATTTATGTATTTGGTGCCTTCAGGGAGCTCTTCTTTTGTTAGCTTTGACTGACACCCAGCTTCCATTATTCACCTGCCGTGACAGCAGGAGCTCCGATTTGACGAGCTAACGATTATTCCGACACAATGGCGCCATTGTTACGATGCAAAAAAACCTGAGAGTCCACATTTCAGAGAACCGGGTCTGTGTCGGTGCTTGCAGGTGGAGGTGTACATCAACGGCATTCCCTCCAAATGTTCCGGAGACTGCAGCTTCGAGTGGTCCGAGGAGAAGACCCCGGTGGTGACTGGGATCAGCCCGTCCCAAGGTGGGCTTCCCGAACACTGAGCGTACCCGAGTCAGAACACGAACAAGAACCCGCTCATTCAGAACCCGTTAAGCAGACGCTCGGACCCGTCTGGTGGTCTGTGAAACGTGATGAATCCTGATCTCCCTGATCTTTCCAGGATCTGACGGTCTGGGGACTCTTCTGACCATCACCGGGACCGGCTTCAGCTCTGAAAACGCCTCCATCATGGTGGGACAAGCCGAGTGCGTGGTTGAAGAGTTTACCGGTTAGTAAACGGACCCGTCAGCGGAGGATGCCGTGTTTGAGTTTGAAATGTTCCAGAACACTAATTCAGGTGTTTAAAGTGACCAAAAACAAGATACCAGGTACTTTACTGGTGACAGGTGTACAAGTCCAACAGGAAGTCAAATACTTCCTGGTCCGTTCTTTGAGACTGTTCTCCTGTCTTTAAGAGCTAAAACGAGTTTAAAAAAAATAATAAAAAGTTACAAGGTTGCAAAGTTAAATTTAAAAAAAGACAAAAATTTACGATGAAAGAATTTAAAACAAGTTTACAGTTGAGGAGTTTAGACTAATGTTATAGCTTAGAGTGATTTTATATACCGTATTTTCCGGACTATAAGCCGCACTCACCCGCCAAAACTAGCGTCTTCTTCTTTACATGGACCTGTAGCGTCTGTCTCGTTTTTGCGTCTCCTGCGCCCCCTGCTGGCCGTTAGCGAAGAAAAATCTATAGATAAGCTGCATCGTTGTAAAAGCTGTGGGGTTCAAAGCGTGGGGAAAAAGTAGCGGCTTATAGTCCGGAGTTTACGGTATATATATACACACACACACAAACACATGTATAAGTATTATATATACAGACGTTCTTAACATATCTTCATAAACACGTATGTACATACGTCAATATCAAGATCAAAGGATCAAGATTTAAAGATAATTGTGTAAAGATGTTTGTTCAACGTAAAGAGCTCAAAAATGTAAGGAAAAATCACCTTTATCTGTAAATAGTCAAATGATCAGATGTTTTAACTGATTTATTTTATTAGAACTGAAGCGTGTTTCTGTTTTTGTGAAAGTGTTTTCTGTCTGAGTAAATTCTTGTTTTGGTGTTTTTGTGCTCCATAAACGAACTCAGTAAAATAAATCAGTGAATTTGGTCGATTTAACCACCGTGAACTACGACCTTTAGATCAGAGAGAAGCTGTTTGTGTCCAGGTTAGCTGGTTCTGATGGCGTTTGTTTGTTTGGCGTCTCTTACAGCCACCTCTCAGGTGTGCAGGCTGGGCGGAGCCGGCGCCGGCACCTACCCAGTGTCGGTCAGCTTCCCGTCTCTGGGCCTGTCCCGCAACGCCGGCGGCGCCGTCTTCCTCTTCACCTACCAGCTGATGGTGTCCTCCGTCTCACCGGCGTCTGGAAGCGTTGCAGGTGAAGTTCTGTGAAGGTCCGAGTTAACGTTCCTCTAAACGGGACCAACAAGTCACGTTTGACCGGGTTCTGTCTCAGGGGGGACTCTGCTGACGGTGAAGGGCTTCGGCCTCGGCCCCAACGCCTCGGTGACCGTCGGCGGCGCCGAGTGTGTGATGGTGGACGCCACCGCCACCGAGCTGCGCTGCACCACGCCGCCGGCGGTGAGTCCAACATCAAACCAAATGTTTCCCTCAGCAACAAGAACCAGATTCGCCCGAATGTCCACTTCTTGTCCCGTGTTTGAGATCCTGTCTCGACTCATTTCAGGGCGCCGCGGGATCGCAGGTCGTCACGGTAACGGTGGGGAACATGAGCCAGAGCGGCAGCAGCCCCTTCACCTACGACTCCGCCCTCACACCTGTGATCTCCAGCCTCAGTCCTCCGACGGCGTCCGTGACCGGTACGCCGAGACACGTCCACACCGAGACCCGTCTACGCTGGGGCTGTTCTCAGTCTCGGACCGAACCGGGCCGCTCCGGTGGTTCTCTCTGATCCGTTCAAAAGCCGAAGGCTCATCTGCCTTTTCTGTCGACACAATGCACGGCTGCTCTCCATTTGTGCACGAGGACAAAAGGATCTGGCGTTGATTCACCGCGTCTCGGCGCCAGGCCTCTGGATGATTGTCCTCGTTCGCCGTCTCTCACGGAAACGTCCTCGCAACTTTTGTTGTCTTCAAACCGGTTTCTGAAGACAATAGCCGGGACACGGAGAAGAACGGCTTTGTTTTGTTTTGTTTTGTTTTTTTGTGTTTTTTTTGGCAGCCACAAAGAAAAGTTGAGCGAGGTCAAACTGAGACACCTGTGATTGATCTCGAGTTTGGGTTCGAGTCACGACTCGTCTGTCATCACACGCGCTCCGTGGAAACAAAGTTTTTGGTTCGTGGGTTGTGTAATGCTGACTTGCAGGTTTTTCTGTTTTTGGCTCGGGAACGTCCGCTAACAGCACCTGTCAGCCATGACGGACGCCGTTGTCCCAGGTGACAGGTCCGAGTCATCTCGCTGACGCGTTCTGTTCTCTTCTGTGAAGGACACCAGCTTCTCACCATCCAGGGCTCCAACCTCGGCGCTCCGGACAACGGCAGCGTCGTCCTCGTGGGCGCGCAGGAGTGCGTCACCGTGGAGTGGACGGAGACGGAAATCCGCTGCCGCCTTCCTGTGCTGCCGCCCGGCGTGCACGAGGTGGACGTGCACGTGGGGAACCGAGGCTTCCCCCAGATGAGGTGATGAAGCTGTCGGGTCGGGGTCAGATTTTAATGCCGGAAAAGTGTAATTTAAATAAAGTTTGAAGTTTTGATGGAGAAGCTGATATAAAACAAAAAAAGTCATAAAAGTCAGGCGAACTCCCATGATCCTCCAGGACCGCCGTGAACGTGAAGACCATCGTTCCTGAGTTTGGTTCTTCTCCTGCGTGGACGTGAACATCGACTAAACTCTTAAATCCAAAGATGTTGATCTTTATTTGTGTTTTCTTTAATAATAATTAAAGCGTTTTCTCTTTTATAAATAAAACCAGACGTCTTCACACACTTACAGTTAAGAGAATGAGAAAACACTCAAATGTTTCAAAGGTTTCCCCTGTCAGATACCGATCAGATCCGATCAATACCAGTGTGAACGGGTCAGCTGATGAAAGTTTTTTAGAAGCAGCTTCTTCAACCCTCCAGATCCAAACGCATATTTAGCAGACCTTTTGGTTCTTTATTTTGAAATATTCCCGGTAATCAGCTGGAGGGAGGGATGTTGTAGTCAGATGATTAATAAGGAGATGCAGCAGCTTCCTCTACGTCCAGAAGAAGAGAAAAAGTGATTTTAGTTTTTCTTCATCTCCGTTTAAATCGTCCACGTTGTCTCCACGACCAGAAACAAATCCAGAACAAAAGGTTTAAATGTTATTATTATTTGTCTCATTTGCTGAGCTTCGTTTTTATTTTCGTTTTTTTTTTTTCTTAATTTTTTCCTTTTTTTCCACGGCAGTGGCGCCAACGCCACCGTGGAGTACGTCCTGGAGGTGTCCGGCGTCTCGCCGCGAGTGGGCTCGCTGCTGGGCGGAACCAGGCTCACCGTTTCGGGATCCGGCTTCAGCAACGACACGGCTGACGTCACAGTCTCCGTCGGTAGGAAACACGTGGACCTCCTCCAACCATCTCCGTGACCTACCAAGAAACGGGTTCTCCTCAGAAATGCTGACTCATGATCTCCCTCGCGTGACAGGAGGCGCTGACTGTGGCGTGGTGGCGGCCTCGGCCGGTGAGCTTCAGTGCGTCCTCCAGTACGAGGAGACCCACGTCGTGACCAACCAGGGATCCGACCTCAGTAGGTTTCTGTTTCTGAAGGCCCCACGAGTGTAAAACAAACAAACAAAAGAGAGAAAACTGCTCTAAACCAGTGACGCGCCGCGAGGCTCGTGGCTGCGCTTGACTTGCTAACTGTAGCTCGTAGCGTGACGTCACTTCTTCGTCAGCCGAAAAGAAGACTCAGTGGGATCACGGCTGCCCCCTGCCGCGAGGCGGGAGAACTGCACGCCTCACTTGGCGCCGCTTCGCAGCCATTTTATGATCGTTCAGCACCGGAAACGCCACAAAAAAAAACAAACAAAAAACACTGTACATTATATACATCAGCTAAACTATGCAAATTTAGTTCATAGCAAAAGTGTTTGAACATTTTAATAGCGACATACAGAGAGACAGCAATACGGTCACGTTGATTAGCATGCTAGCACAGTTAGCCGAGTCATTGCGCAATCCAGGTGAGGTTCACCTGGTTGCTGCCTCACCGCATGTTTCTTCTCATTATTTGAACAGTAAATGTGAAAATTTTGTAATTTTGAAAAAAAAAACTAAAACTGTGAAGTTAGATAGAAAATAACTTTGTACTGCAAATCACTGAGTAAATATAACTATTTCATTCATTTTTTCATTATACATTTGTTTCTTTGTATAGTGACAGGTGAGGCACGGCCTCTCCTGCCTCCTTGACCGCACGTCACTGCTGCAAACTGAAACCCAACTCCAGATGTTCCAGAAAGAAAAACCTCCAAACCCGTCTGACCCGTGCTCTTCCACAGTCGGCCGGGTTTGGAGTCGGACACATTTATCCAGCCTGTTAAACCGGTTTAATCTGGGAATTCTGTGTTCCAGCTTATGGAGAGGGCTACGCCTGGAGTCCCGCCTCGCTCACCGTGTTTGTCGGAGACTCGGTCCTGTGGCGGTGGGAGGCCCCCGCCTTCCTGACACTCGGGTACCGAGTCTTCAGCGTGTCCAGTCCCAGCGGCACCACTTATGAAGGAGGACCGCTGTACAGCGGAGACTCCAAGACCGGAGAAGGTAAGGGACCGGAGACATTGGGCTTGATCAGGAGGTGACCCGGTTCCTCGGTTACAGAACCTTCATAAATAAAGTCATAAACACAGTCGTCCTCCGGTTCTGGTGCTTCCTTGTAACTTCCAGAAACGTCACTCCACAACTCCACAAGAGCCCTTTTCACAGTTGACCAGCCTCCATTTTGGTTTCGTTTACATCCGTCCTACGCATGTAGGTAACCATGGCGAACATGTGGAAACATCAGCAAGGACATACAGATCTAATCTGATTACTTGTAATTATAATGTAAACGGTAAATCGGGAAGTTCAGGTTCTGATTAGACATCCGGAAAATGGATTTGAACTGGAAAACTGAGACAAAGTTACCGCCAGATGAGAAATTTCCCGCCTGAGGCAGGAAGACCTCTCAGATGTTCGAGTAGGTGTTACAGGTGGGTTTTAGGTGGAAGTGGGACAGCATCAAAGATTTGCCCTGATCCGCTGTTGCCATGGTGATAGAGCAGGTTGAAGAAAAGCGTTGAGATATGCAGGTGGAGATGTTTCAGTTTTTATTGGAGGAACCGAGGATGGATGGTAAGAAGAATGAGCAGGAAAGAGGAGCGGCCAATGTTGGACATTCAGAAGGTCACGTAAGGACAAAGTGAGATGGTTTGAAGACAGAGGGAGGAGGACTGGTGGACATATTGATCGAAGGATGCTGGAAATGGAGCTGCCAATCAAGAGAAAATGGAAAGACCAAACTTCCTGGATGTGAAAGAGGAAATGCAGTTGGTTAGAAGATGCAGAAGACAGGGTTAAGATGGAAACAGGAAGGAAGTAGGTCCTTTCTGGCTTTATAGTAGTAGAAGAAGAATTTTAGCCAACCTCTTGTAGAAATCTTTAACAGAACTGTCACGGCAGTATTTTGATCAGCTGGAAGATGTTCGGAGAACTTCAGGAAATCCTGTTTAGAAGAAACAGCTGTAGTCCAGTCAGGAAGTCCAAATGGATGGAGTATCTTCATCTGAGATGAGATCTTTATTTTTGCAACGATGCAGTTGTGGAGGTTGTTTGAGAAACCTGTTTTATACGTGATGTTCAAATCCTTGTGAGGAATAACTCCAGGGTTCCTCACATTGGTTCTAGGTGTCATGATAACGTCATCCAGTAACTAGAAGGTGGACTTCTGAGGAGCACTTCAGAAAAACCTGATGATGCACAGATAGAAGATGATTGGTCCAAGTACAGATCCCTGTGGAACTCCAGGATTGTTTATGTTTATGCTCATCAGTATGTGCAGCTCAGTCAGCCATTTCTTACAGATGTTTTCTTCTTCTCGTCGTTGAATGAATGAGAGAACTTTTTCTTCTTGTTTTTTTGAGATGAGATGTTCTTGTTAGTCGCTGTGCTGAAGCCTGTCCCACGTTTCCTCCTCCCCATCAGGAGCTTTCCGCTACCGCTTCACCGTGCCCGGCGTCTACTACTACAGCAGCGGCTACGTGGACGAGGCCAGCACCAGGCTGCTGCAGGGCGTGGTGAAGGTCAGGACCCGCGAGGACACCACCAGCAGGGTCTCCGTGAGGGTGGGGGGCGTCGAGGCCAGACACCTGGGTGGAGGTAGGACTCAGAAGCTCTCCAGAAATAAGATCAGTGGGGGAGGGGTGGGAAACCAGATCAAAGGATAACCACACCCCCACCTCCATCGCCTGCAGGTTCACGCCGTGCCGCCAGGGCGGCGCCACAGTGCGTTTCCTTCCCAGAATGCCAGCAGAGCAACCAGATGTCAGATGGGCTTTCCTTCAGCTCCGTCAGCTGCGCCACCCCCACGGTCCACTCCATCTCCCCCAACCAGGGCTCCTACCACCAAGTGATCCGCATCCAGGGCCGAGGCTTCAGCAACGTCAGCTGCGCTAACGAGGTCGGCGGAGCTGGCGCCGCTGTGTGTCCTTGTTTGTTTGTTTGTTTGTTTGTTTACGTGAGCGCTCTGTCGGATCTCCTGCAGGTGACGGTCGGAGACGAGCCGTGTCAGGTGATCAGCAGCTCGCCGTCTGAGATCAGCTGCCAGCTGAGCCCCGACACCGCGTTCCCCGTGGGCGTCGCCCTTCCTGTGGCCGTCAGAGTCAACAACCTCGGCCACGCCGTCATCGCCATCTTGAACGAGCGCGACCGCCGTTTCGTGGTGCTGCCGGTGGTGGACTCGGTCTCGCCACGCGTGGGCAGCCCGACGGGCCACACGAGGCTCGTCATCCACGGGTCGGGATTCTCCGAGGGGGGCGTGACCGTGGCCCTCAAGCCCTGTGACATCCTGTCACTCAATTACACCCACATCACCTGTGACACCCCGCCCTCTCAGCCGCAAGGTGGTGATGTCATCTTCCACGCCGGTCCGATCCAGAGCTCCTGCCACTCAAACTGCTCCTTCCTGTACTCGCCCGCCGCCACTCCCACGGTGAGCAGCGTCTCCCCCGACAGCGTCGACAACCTGACTGACGTCACCGTCTCCGGCTCCGGGTTTGGCGGTCGTCTGGACGACGTGGCAGTTTTCGTCGGCGCCACAGAGTTAGAAGTAACCGCCGTAACCGATGGCAACGTCACGGCCAGAGTCCAGGCCCTCCCTGCGGGGGACCACCCGGTGACGGTGATCGTGAGGAGCAGGGGCCTCGCATCAGGTCAGGTCACGCTGACCAGCAGCGCACGTGCTGCGCTCAGCCCCGGCGTGGGCAGTCTGGCGGGGGGAACCCCGCTGGTCCTCACAGGAAACGGCTTTGCGCCGGGAAACACCAGCGTGATGGTGGGCGGGAAACCCTGCAGGGTGGAGGAGGTGAGCCCGGCGATGCTTCGCTGCCCGACTCCTCCTCACGCCGCCGGACAGGTGACCGTCAGCGTCCAGGTGTTCTCGGTGACGTATCCGCCTCTTTACTTCAACTACTCTGCAGGCCACACCCCCGTCGTCAGCTCCGCCAGCCCCGCCTCCGGTGATTAGGACCTCCTGTTGTAGATTGTTGTGCTGTTCTGGATCCGTCTCGTGACGTGACATCCCTGTTCCCCGCCTCTCTTTTACCCATAGGGCCGAGCGGCTCCGCCCTCACGCTGACGGGTTCCGGTTTTGGCAGCGACTCTCAGCTCGTCCACGTCACCATAAATCACGTCCCCTGTGATGTCACGTCCGTCTCCGACTCGCAGCTCCAGTGCACGGCGGGAAACAACCCAGGCGGGGAGTTTCCTGTCACGCTTCATCACCAGGTCAAAGGTTACGCGCAGTCAGACGTCACCTTCAAGTACGAGTTGACTCTGAGCGACGTGCAGCCCAACCAAGGTGAGACGTCGGTTCTGGTAGTTAGCCCACAAAGCGTGTTAACATTACCCAGAAGGCACTTTGGCTTCTTTTTTTATTTTCTTTCTAGATATAAACAACTTTGATTGTTCATAAATATTAAAGCCACCCTATGTAGCAACGATACTTCTGACCACATGGGGGCAGCATCTCAGTGTGTTACCCATTATTACAAAAGGTCCTGCAGCATTCCCGCTCTATACGCCCCCATGTGGTCAGAAGTGACGGTGCTACATATGGTGCCTTTAAGGCTCAGCAGTCCACTAATGATAAGACCCAGTGTGAAATTAAAGAGACATTTATTGTTTTGTGTCATTTATGGATAAAAAGTGAACATTTGTATCGTCAGTGTGGCTGTAGGTGTAGAAGACAAAAACACAAAAGAATCGCTTACCCTACCTTTAATCCAACCAATGCTCCACCTTCTCCTCCGGTGATCCGACTCAGGGAGTTTTGGAGGCGGAGCTCTGCTGTCCATCCAGGGTTCTGGGTTCGATCCGGTCAACTCCACGGTTCTGATCTGTGACCAGGAGTGTGAGGTTGACAGGGAGACGTCCACGTCCAGCCGTCTCTACTGCTGGTCTCCGTCCAACAACAGTGAGTTCAGTTTTTCGTGCTGATCCGGTTTAGCTGTTAAACCAGACACAGGAAGTTTGTCCGACAACCAAAAGTTCTGGTTCCAGTTGAGAAGATCCTTTTGTCTTCTGTCCCTCAGAGCTGGAGGACAAAACCCTCCTAGTTCTTGTCCAGTAAAGACATATTCACGAGGATTTTCCATCAAACAGGCTTTGCTAAAAATAAATAAATAAATAAACAACACCACCATCAACAACAAGAACACCCATACAACCAACACCACCAACAACACCCATACAACCAACACCACCATCAACAACAAGAACACCCATACAACCAACACCAACACCACCCATACAACCAACACCACCATCAACAACAAGAACACCCATACAACCAACACCACCATCAACAACAACA
>JAOWBL010000436.1:0-17573 GCA_028564865.1 Zenarchopterus dispar | reverse complement strand
AAAAAAAAAAAAAAAATATATATATATATATATATATATATATACACACACACACACACACACACACACACACACAAAGCCAGTGTTAGTTCAGTGCTCTAAAAACTGTGATTGCTCAAAACTGTCCAGAGAATCTTCTTGATCCATCCTCTGGAGACCAGGAACAGTTACCAAAACATATAGATCAATTTGCAAAAAATATATATATTTTTAAATTTTCCCTCAGTTGGCATGTGCTTTGTTCCACAGTACAAAAACATGTATGTCGGATTAATTGATTGTACATTGTGAGAGTGAGTGTGTGTAGTTGTTTGTTTAAATGTGGCCCTGCGATGGACTGGTGGCCTGTCCAGACTGTACCACTGATTTTCACCCACAGAGATCTCAGACGGGGTCCAGCAGACCGCCGTGACCCTGACTAGGAATAAGAAGGTGTAGCTAATGGGTGGATGTGCTTTTATTGCCGTATGCTCTAGACCTGCAGCACCGATGTGACCCCTGCTCTTTAACATCACATTTCTCTTCCACTGCCTCCCACCATGCCTACATCCATGGTGACCTTTCAGATCCAGCTGTGCGAGCTGTGTGTACAGATGTTAGCTGACCTCCTGCTGTGAGACAGGGTGGGGGTGGGGAGGAGGCATGGGGGATTCTATAGCTACTAAACAGAAGGCTCTATAAAGGTTTCTTTTTTTTTTTTTTTTTTGATTTATTGGTCATTTTAGAAAACTGCCAGATCAGTTGATACTTAAGTTGTTATGTACATACACCTTAAAAGTTTATGGAAATAAAATCTTGTTAGTATATAAATTAGAGGGGGATGCTCATGTGTTTCTACAGACAGTTTTGGTGCAAAAACGGTCACTTATTTGCTCTTACTGCTGTGACATTGCACTGTTTGTGTCTCACTGTGGGTCTCAAACGCTGAAAGTTTGTGGATAATGAAGGGTAAACCATGTGGATGTCTGGGTAAATTGAATAATCAAGAGGTAATCTTCCTCCACATTAGCAGATATTGATCGCTGACTCCAGAGAATAGATAGGTAATGACAGCGAAGAGCTTCAACAAAACAGACGAAAAACAAATTAGTCATCTGATGTGCTTAACATGAGTCAGGAGGCCCCGACAGTCACATGTAAAGGTCTCTGATAAATGTCTGCTGACCTTTTAGAGATGATAGTTTATTGGGAAACAAATATTTTTATATGACCATTTTAGAGGATGTGTCTGAAATACATGGACGCAAATCTTAATGCTATTTGATTCTATCCAATTATTTAAAATTGTGTTGCTCTGGAAGAGAGTATCACTAAGCAAAGTTTTTTTGTTTTGTTTTGTTTTGTTTTTGTTTTTGCTTGGCCGTTGTTCAATATTTGACAGGTTTGAATTTTCAGCAGCATTCAGATATTTCTCTTGTTTATTCGTTTATGACACCAACTCTTTCTTTGCATAGAGTCAGATTCAAAACTCTGTGACATGCTTTTCTTTCCCTGTTGCTTGAATATTTCCAAAATAAATAAATACCTTTGCATTCCAGATTCTTTCCAACTGTTGTGATGAGTAACCATAGCAACAACAAATTGGTTTACAAGCAATTGTAGCTGATCCAAATGTCAAAATCCCAAATAATACCCACACTGAGACCCCAAATCCTGGATGAGCTGCAAAAAAGATTTTGTGGATGTGAAGGAGAAGCAAAACGGAGAGTGAGGGGAAGCAGGCTGAAACCAGCTCTTCCCTCAATCACAGTAGAGACCAGAAGATTACAAATCAAGATAGAGGAGGAACAAGGAGCCAGCCAGACTATCGAGAAGTATTCTGGGTTTCACCAAGCTGTTGCTGCTGGAGCACATCCCCGACTCTAACTTCCCTCTTCCCGGCTCTCGGATGACACAGACCGGGTTCTGAAAAGGAAAGGTGGTGGACTTGCAGTGCATGACCACAACAGATGGTGATGGAGGATAAGCTGCTGTGAAACATCATCTCTGCAGCCTGCATATTGAGCTGTTAGCTGTAAAGTCACAGTTCAATAGGGGATTGAATCAAAGCTGAAAGGAAGTGGATGGAGGAGTATTGATACCTGGGTGTTCACCTGGGCAACAGACTGGACTGGAGATGCAACTCTGATGATGTCTACAAGAAGGGACAGGGCAGACTGGGTTTCTTGAGGATGAGTGGGTCCTACAGCGTTTGCAGCAAGATGATTTATATCGTCCGTAAGTCTGTTGTGGAGAGTGCAATCACATATGCATTTATTTATTTATTTTGATCTTGCAGCGTCAGAGCTGGTGACTTAAAAAAACTGATGAAATTGATGAAGAAGTCTGCATCTGTTGAGCGGGTTGTTCAAAGAAGGATGCTTCATGAAATGTGTCTTCTTTCAGAGTCTTCTCAACGCAACGCCGACTGCTCCAGGCGCTCCTTATACTCACTATAATAACTCTTTGAAGAAACCAAAATAGTGACAGATACTACATCGTAAAATGTCCTTTCAGGGATCGGTGAAGCGTATATTTATTTAATTGATATGTACAAATGATCAACGGAATGAACCAGAGCTCACTAATCCAGTTCTTTTAAAAACTACCTCCAGCTACTGTCTGAGTTGTTCCCACCTCTCTTCTGATGAGAACTGGGCTGGATGAGTGAGTTCTCTATGTCTACCTAAAACGGGATTGAAGCGGGAATGATGAGGGGTGCAGGGCAAGAATGAAGGCTTGAAGCTGGTTAGCCCATTTGTTTACGCGACTCTTTACTCAGAATACTGACAATAAGCTCATCAGCTGAGTTTGCCAGTTAGATTTAGTGGATATATTCAAAAAATTAATTGTAATGTTTAGTATTTCAAACTATGAACTACAACATAATTGCATGTTTCCTTAGAGCAGTCTGGTTTTATGAGGATATGGCGAATTTGTAACTCAAACTTAGATTTGACTGAAAATGTATTAAAGCAAAATGAATTATGTATTGATTTAATTAAAGGGTCAAGGCTGCATTATGTATAAAGCTCTAATCAACCCCAGAGATGAAACACTTTCTTTTCATCTGCAGATAATGAGTTACAGGCTGCAAAACAAAGTGCAAGCTGTTGTTTCTCACTGTTTATCTCGATTTTGGTATTAAGTCTTTAGATGGAGGATTGAACCAAGAGACTGAAAGAAAATTAAAACAGCTACTTATAACTGACTTCTTTCTTTTTCAGTATTTTAAGACCAAATATCTGTAGAACTATAAATATCAAGAATGTTCACAGTTTTCTGATTATATTTCATATCATCATCATCCTCTGAGTTTTATACCCTAACACTCACATCTGTCTCTAGTCACCACTTTCATTATGACTAAAGATTTTTTTTTTTAACCCAGACTCTGAACAAACCACAATCTAAACCCCGCTTAAAGAATCAGAGTTTCAGAGGTGCGATCAAACATCTTCCTGTGTAGGATGAAAAAACAAATTATAAATATGTATATTTTTACTTAAAATAACATTTCAAAGAAAGTGGTAGTTACGTTAGTGAAACCATCCATCCATCCATTTTCTATACCCTGTCCAGGGTCACGGGGGTCTGTTGGAGCCCTTCCAGCTCATTACAGGCGATAGGCAGGGGTACACCCTGGACAGGTCGCCTGTCCATCACAGAGATGAACCATTATCCAAGATTTCAGTTTACCCACTTGGTTAGCCATGAATTTCAATTCAGCCTATTTATTCACAGACTGCAAATACAACAGATGACGTATAGTCACGTGACCACAGGTTTTCTAAAGAGCTGTTGGAAAGCCTCTTTCTTCTCATGCTGCGCTCTGCCGTGTTACCCAGAAAGCCGACAGGGACAGACCCACGGTACGTCAATCAAAGATAGCTGTGGCTACCAGCTCCTTCAGCCAATCCCCACTAAAGTAGCTGCCGAGCTGCCAGCAGGTGTTTACAACAGAATGTCCCATTTCAGATGTTGTTTCAGTGGTGTAATGATCCCATCAGGCTTAGCTGCTGTCTGTGTTCAGTGCTGCCAAGTCAGTGCTGGCAATAATATATAAATAAATAAACTCCGAAAATAAAGAAAATATGAATTCTATGGCTGCTCAATATAAGGGCCAATAATTGTGGCCTTAAAGTTAGCAGCCATAGTGTACATGCTTGCAGCACTGGAGCGAATAGTGAACACTTGACATTTTTGCATGCTTGAACCTTCTTTAGAAAGTTTACCCTTATCATGATGTTATCAAATTGCTCGAGAAACTTGATGACTTGCTTTTTCTAGAACAGGAAGTCACTTCTTAGTTAGCATCCTGAAGACCTTTGAAGATAAAGATGTGACACGTTTGGCTGCTTTGTTTCACATGCCTTAAATTCTTCATTCCAGTTTCTCTCTCAAGAAGACTGCACTGAAGTTTCTTTTAGTAGTGTGAAAGACCCTTTAGTTGCTTAAAATATTCATAAAAACCTAATAGAAGGATTCAGCTTAAAGTAGAGTAGGCTGGTGTGCTTTTGTGGTCATAAAGCTGTACAGTCACTTTTCAGACATAAATCTTCTTTATGGAGTTGCAAGCTGTGTCCGAACCTGACAGAAAGCAGCCTGTGATCTTGCAGATATGAAGGATAAGAGAGCACGAAGAGCATGACTCACTTCCTGATCAACATTGTGATCATGACGCTGGCATCTGAGTCCATCTGTAAATGAGAACATGGTTGAGTTTCCCTCATCTCTGTCCAGAAAGACATTAGTCCATCTTTGTTTCTGACATCCCTCCTGCTGTGTGTGACCAGTTACAACGTCTGAGTCTGGTTTCTTCTTGCTGCACATTGGACGTTTTTTGCTGTAGTGTGAACATAAACAAGCTGGTTCAGCATATCTCTTTTATTTTATACTCATACACATCTATCTATCTATCTATCTATCTATCTGTCTGTCTGTCTGTCTGTCTGTCTGTCTGTCTGTCTGTCAATTTTTATTAGGTTTTTTTTTAAATAAGTTAAGCTATCTGAATCACCTCACTGCAAACAAAGCAATAAGGTACAAAGAGATGTTCTCCTTCTGCAGATCTACTTGAACATCAACCCAGCACCTGTACACCTAACTACTTGGAAAGCTCACCATCTTTGGCTTTCCTGTCCAGAATGTTGATGGTCTTGGTCAGGTACCTTGTCCTCCTGAAGTCAGTCACCATCTCCTTGGTCTTTGCAACGTTCAAGAGCAGACGATTCTGGTCATTGGTTTATCAATACATTATGCCACTTTGGCATTGCTGGAATTGTTATCCTAACACCGATACTATTTAAGAATTGTGCCATTGTGCTGCTGTGCACTATTGTACCCAGATAAACCTGCAGGTTGAACGTTGGTCTTCTTGGCCGTTCAGAACTATGCCGCTCTCTAACAATGGACGCTACAAGCCACGACCTCATCAAGTCTGACAATCACCTGGGTCATGAATTCAAGATAACATTTTGTTTAATAAATACATGTACAGCTGAGCAGTTTTGTAAAAAAAAGTCAAATCCCTTTTCTACTCAAATGAAATGGTCTAACATTTAAAGATGCTGGCTTTATTTCTTTTGTTCATTCCATGCTCTGTGTGAAGGAATCACAGCTGATCAAATGTTCCTGGTTTTCCACCGGATGGAAATGATATCAATAAACTCAGCAGTCAGCACTGACGTATCAAGAGCTTGGACTCGAGCAAATGTTCCAGGAGTTTTCAGGTCATTTGTCTGTACACAGAGGATCAGATTCCTTCTCTTAGTTCTGTGAGCAAATATTTGTTCCAGCAGGTGCGTTGTGTATCAGGCACTTGGTACATAAAACTACTTATTTAATTAACTCATTTGATAGTCTTAATCGTTCACATGTTACTCGGTTAGTGTGGCGTGTCGACATCAGCCGTCACGGCTGTTCTTACAGTGCTAGATGACTGACAACAGTTTCTCCGAACAAACTGTAGTTTCACTAGTCCTGAAAGGGAATGGTTTCTGATTGATTACAGCTTAAATGTCAGTCTGCTATCTATATTTCAGTCTGACTGGTAACGATGTCACTTTTGATTGTCACTGTACTGTCGGAGGTGAAGAGAGACAATTGTGAGAACTGCCAGGAAAGCGCTGCTCTTTCAGCGATAAAGGCCAGAGTTTTTCATTCTTTGTCTCAGCTGACTGACTTGGAGTCTTATGATCATATCTCCAAATATAGAACCTTTGGCCATGAGGCAAAATGAGTCCCAACTACATTTGATGACGTGAGTGATTGCATATGAATGAAACAAAAGTGACTGTTCTGTAAAAGGCGTTGATGGTCACGTGAGCTAAGTGGACAATTTTGAAAGTGTTAAAATGTCTTGAACCCAGAGCTGCTTCAGATGGTGCATGTTATTGGTCTGTCTGTTCATAACTGTGTGAATTAAAAACATGTGAAGCAGTATGAGTACCCTTAAAGTAGAAAGGTGCCGATCTGTAGTCACTGACCACAGAACTGTGAGGTTTGATAACGCATTGATTAGATAAGCTACTGAACAAAGTATTTGCTTTTGTACTATTTAGAACGTGTTTCGGTTTGTCAATTTTCACACATATGTTTCTGCACTCAAATAAATATTACATAGTTGTTGTGATTATTCTAAACTGACAAAGCTAACCTGGTATGAGTTTGTGTATATGCTCCTCCTCCTTTACTCACAAGCCTCTGCTTCATTATCCACATCACTTACTACACACCACCCACGGAAGGTGCAACTTTAGTTACGATCTGTTTTCTGTATGTGACCGGGGGTCTTGGTCTGTCTCCACAGATTTCTTGCAGTCATCACTATGACTGATGGGGATTATGACTACCTTATAAAGCTCCTTGCCCTGGGGGACTCTGGCGTGGGGAAGACCACGTTCCTCTACCGCTACACAGACAACAAGTTCAACCCCAAGTTCATTACCACAGTTGGCATTGACTTCAGGGAAAAGAGAGTGGTGAGTCCATCATTTTAATGAAAGCAAAATTCAGAGTGCACACATTGCTGCGACTTTATGCATGACAGATAAATCTTTGTTTGTTTTCTGATAAACTTTACCGCAGTTATCATGGCATTTGTCCAGGAATCTTCTCTGGGCGTTGCTTTTCCCTTAACCAAATAGTGGGTCACGTCATGACTCATTTATCTGATTGCGTTCGTCCCCGTGGTGCCTGGTGAACTCTGTTATTTAGATTTTCATGTGGAAATCAAACTCAAGTCAAATCTCAGGCGTAATAACCCTGAAAATGGAGCTAAACTAGATAGGCTTAAGACATGTCCTCTTCCTAAGGAGGAGCCCTGGTACTGGCGGATGATACACAGATCATTCAAGGCAGTTTTATTCACACAAAGCTTGGTATAATATAAGACATGCAACACACTGAACAAGTGGCTCCATTTCAAACCTTTAAAGAACATTTCCACCCAAACAAGTGGAAGTGGCCAAGTGAACACATCTCATTGGTCTTCTCTTGTCTTCCTTTAACTCAATCCATAGTTGCTATTCAGGAGTACCTCATAAGTGTAAGTGATCTCCATTGTTCTTGTAGTTTGTTGTGCTGGTCTTTTTCTCTTCTGTAGATGTTTGGAGGCCAGAGCTTCCAGAGCTTCCAGAGCTGCATGCTGACCACCTCAGTGTCTGCCATCTACACCTGTTTATGTGGTTGCATCGGTAGTAGATCAACTAAGCATGTATCAGTCATATGAACACATTAGTGCCTCTTCTCTCTCTCTGTTCTTCAGCCTCCTTTTTTCTTCCTCTTCCCGGCTTGTCTTCAGCAGGAGTCCACGTTTACGACCCAGGTCCTTCTCAGGGTTTCTTCCCTCTTGAAGGGGAGTTTTTCGTTACCACTGTTTGGCTAAAAAGTTTTTCTCCCGCTAGAGGAGTTTTTTACTTGCCATTGTTTCTTTAAATATTTGCTCAGGGTCATATTCTGAGTCTCTGAAAAGCAGCTAGAGGCAGTTTGTATATAAATAAAATTGAATTGAGCTGAACTGAATTGACTGTATAGCTGAGACGAGTCCACCGAGGTGTCAATCAACCAAGTGCAAGCGGTTGCTGAGATAACTCACTAGTAAACCACTAAAGGATGCTAGTATATGTAAGTATACCTGCTGAAGAGATGACCTGATAAAATACCACCAAACAGTTCTATTTAAAATGAATATTACATTTAGTTATACATCAAATTATCAAACAGGTTATATACTTTTGATACCTAAAATAGGCATTTAAAAAACTTATCACACAACAGGGAAATCACTCCTGGAACATTAAATTGTCAGCTATTACAGAATAGATTTATATTTGGTCGTAACTACATGAATCTGAAGAGATATACACTCTGAAAGTGTAATAGTTTTTGTTAGATAGAAATAAAGTTTCTTATTTTTTGCTGTGTTCCATTTTCATTTACTCTTTGACACTTGTGCTGTAATCTCATGTGTTATTTTGTTAACTTTTTTATTTTTATTTTTTGCAGTTGCTGGGAGACATGTTTTATTTTAGGTGTGTGTTATTTTTAAGCAAAATCTCAAAAACAGGTCTAGGTAGGAGGTGGTTAATAATTACATTCTTATGTTAAAAAAAATGAAGTTGTGCATTTTGATGGTAATTAACACTGTGTGACACAAAATAATTTTATATACATATGGGAGCAGTTAGCGTTTGTGCTCCCTGGAGAAGGAGTCGGAATGACTCCTCACCTTCCCCTGGGATTGTGATTAGTTCTTGTATTTTTGTTTTGTTTTCCAGTGCTAGAGGTCAGCGGTTACACAAAAACTTCTCGGAGTGGGTTGAGTATTAAAGTAACGTAGCCTGCTCCGTGCGCCACATGTACTGGATGTGGCAGGGCGACTGAAATAGCAGTGACATAATGATTGCTGCTTTTGTGAAGTGTTGACACCACAGAAAACGTAATGGAGACGCATCCTGACAAGCCCGGAGACCGTCTCATTAAAACTGTTTTAGGCTTGAAAGATGGCTGATGACACAGGAGCAGTTTATCTAACTATCCTGGTGGAGTCGGTGAAGGGTGTGTGTGTGTGTGTGTTGGATTTTTTTTCTCGAGGACAGGTTCCATGACTCCAAGTTTCTCATGTGACTGTAAATAGCTCTTTATGACGTTGGTTGTCTGTTTAGGTTTGCTGACATGTTGCTGAATAAACTTCAGCCGGGGTTGTACAGACACTTAGTTCGATGCAAGACAAAAAAAAGGAGCATTAGAAGAAAAAAAGTTGAGTTTTAGAAGTGATAGTCAACAATAATTTAATGTTGAGTCTTAGAGAAACCTGCTGTAGACTAGTATACTGTCTCATTGTCCTCCATTTGACAAAACATCAAGGAGTTTTGTTGTTTTTGAATATATATATTTTTTACAAAATCAAGTATTCTTCTAGGAATAATTAGTTTTTAAAGGTAATACAAAGAGGGATTTCAGCTTGGTTTTGATCAGATGTTTGAGCACCTGGATCCTCTGTTTTTGTTGGAGTGGGAGCTTCTTCAGTCCCTCCCACCGGCGATTCCACTCACAGGACTGATCGCAGCATCACAGTCGGTTTCAAACTAGAATCATGCTAAAACACACACACATGAGCAAAACTCAAACACACTGCTGTCACCGGCTCCTCCTCCAGGTCTTTTTGAAGTCTGGGGAAGAGCAGGGACCACTTTGTTTATTCCTTTTTAAGTTTAAGATGACCCCCAGCCAGGTCACTGAAGTGGACAGCTTTGCTTTTGCCATCAGTGCATTCAGAAAGGGTTGACTAGTGGTTTATCTCAGTAAATATTTGCAAACCTTAACTAAATGCTGTTGTGGTACTCTCATTACCAACTCATTTTATGAACTTAATGATTTTATGAACTTAATGAGTATCATGTGCTTAGACATGATACTGATTGTATTAAATTAACCAGGGCCGATTTAAAATCAACTAGTAATTTTATCTTATGTTGAAACTTGCCCTCTTTACCCACCATAAACTGTTTTTCAGGTTTGCAGTCTGATTTATTTATTTATTTTCTCTGCAAAGTCAGAACTGAAACATATACATGACGAGTCATTACAAGCATTGACCAGTGGAGTTTGTAATAGTGATTAATATCTAGATATTGTGCATATTAAACTGTAAACCCACATTTATAGGTTTGTGTGGTTATTGTAGGAGAATTGAGCAGGTTTAAAGATATGAGCCACTTTCATTGCTAAATCATTATAGCCAGAATATTAGGTGGGAGAGTCTCTGAAGTGGTTTGGCTTGATGGAGGTTCAGGTGTGACGAGCACCTGGCAAAAGTGTATCTGAGCAGTGAGGTGCTGGGGCTTATCCTGGAACAAGTCATTTCCACACGGGAACTTACAAAACCTCTGTTGTCTGTTACTGATCCACACATCGCAGGGCACCATGACGAGAAAGTCTGCGTCGCACAGCTGTCGGACCAGCAGCGTGTTTGCTGGAATGACCTGAAGTTTGAAGTGTTAACTATTAAACAACCTGTCGTGTTGAGTTTAAAGTGGGGAATCGCCTTAGAAACTGAGTGGGAACTGGAACTTAACTGCTGGAGAGAAGGATCTGAGTAAACTCCGGTGTATGTGTCAGAGACGGGGTCTAAAGTGTGCGTGGGGGTTAGGAGACAGCGCACGACTTCACACTCACCATCACTGTCAACATCCGTGTTAATTAGATCGACTTAGATATTTACTGCACTGCAGCAACGGACCAGTTTGATTTAGTTCAGTCCAGTTGATTACACATGTAATTAAACATAAATATCACATCTTGATATTTCATTTTTTTGAATTGGGCCATGGGTTTCCTGAATTGGAACCGATATCACCCGCAGACTAAAAAACCCCATCCGTGACTTGTTAACTTCTAATATTCTGTCTTCAGCAAAGTGATGCATATTTACACTGAAGGTGCTTTATTGGCATCACTGATCTAAAGCTCAAACTGTGTTCTAAAGCAAATGTGAAACGTACAATCTTTAGTTTTCAAAAGGTGTTTTTGTATGCTGATAGGAACTGTCAGGTTTAGGGATGTTTGATTGTGTCTTTTTACTGCAAATTCTTTCCAATAAACCAGAAATTAGAAAAGCTTCTCAGTGTGATATTCTCTATGTAGCAGGACAAAGATTTCATTTGTGCACTGAAAGTACATAAGATATTTGTTGTGTTATGAAGACTCACCATGGAAGTGTCTGATTTTTCCGTCTCCCCAGATCTACACAGCGTCCAACCCCAATGGAACGACCACTGGGAAAACCTTCAAGGTTCACCTTCAGCTGTGGGACACGGCCGGACAGGAGAGGTGGGCTGCTTCTCCCATTACCACTGGGTGTATGTCTCATGGTGGGGGTCACGTACAAATATCACACATGGTACCTGAGACTGCAACATTTAGATTTGGATAGGAACCACGAAAGGAAGCGTTGACTGTTTGAGCACCAGTGCACTTTGATCTTGAGCTGAGGACCCAATGTGCAGTTCCTCTAGATAGACCCAGACCTAGTTTGGACCAGGGTTCTGAATGTTGCAAAAGAGATAAATAGATGTGTTGTAACCCCAGTTCATGGTGGTTTCTCATAAGTGTTAAGATAACAATTTACTTTTAAAAGTTTTAATAGCGATGCCATCTTCCTCCAGCGCTTCCATTAACTCGGGTACACTGGTTATACTGGTGATGGTGTCAAACGTGTGGCTTGCTGGACTGTTTGAACACATTTCACTCACTGGTGGGTACGTTCTGCTGAGGTTGGAGCACCAGGTTCGAGTTTTGATGAAGTCATGGGAGGAACTAAGAGGTTTTTTGTTCCATTCACCTCCAACAACAGTCAAGCTAATCTCAAAAGGTGGTAAGATGTTCTTATTAATGGTTCCTGCAGAAGAAGGTGTTAACTTCAACCTAATATGACGGCGTAACTCTCACGTGTGCATGTGTGCACACATACAGGCTCTTCAACCTGCTTCATCTTGAAACGGATCCTTCTCTTCTTCATCTCTGTGAGACTTACATAAGTCTTGTCAAATTCTGGCATCAGGGAGGTTATTTAGCAGGATGGAGGCCCACACAGAGGTCGCTGACTTGATGTTAAATGCGTTATCGATGAACTGTTAAGGTGTTTTTGTTTTTTGTGTTATCACAATGACCAGGGTTCCCAGGTTTTAGGTGACTGGATATTTTCAAACAATAGTTAGGCATAAAAATGCTTTTTTTAAATCAGCTCCTTTAGTCTGAACGGTTTCAAAATTGGCATTGACGTAGAAAAAAGTTTGTTTAAACAAAGGGTTAACAGCGAAGAAAAGTTCTGCTTCTCTACTTTGACGTCATTTTCTTTTTAGGTTCTATTTTCTTGTGGTTTGTTTTTCTATATTGATGACACCATTTTAGAAATATATATCTTTAATATTTTTAAATAATGAGTTCCAGCTCTCTTTTTCTAAATTAAGAGTAATTTTTCAAAAATTATGTTGTTAATGATATCATCCTCATGTCTCGCTGGTTTAGTTTAATCTGGTTTTTATTTTATTTAAAGGTTGTTTTAGGGGTATTTAAGTTATATAGATACAGTTAAAAGGTGAAGGATTTATTTTAGAGACTGGGTCAGGATTTATGATATTAATTATCTAATGCTTTTTATCCTGGAAAAGCTTGTTTTAGTTCTTGGAGAGGAGAGGATTTCTTTTCTTTCCTCATCTGAATTTATCTTGTTAATTTAAAAAAAACAGAAAAGAAAATTTAGATAAGAAAAAATATCTTTGTAATGAAGGAAGCAAACAAGAAAAGCCAAAATACTTTTATAAAAAAAAGGATGTTGTGAAATTAGAAAAACAGAACTTTTTATTTTTATTTTTCAAGTGAATGAGCTTTTATACAGCACAGATGAAATGAATGAAAATCAGATTTATTTTATTTTATTTTTTTCCTGATTCATGAGTCTCCAAGTCAGTTTTTTCCCCCAAAGAAGACGGGATTCTTTGTGAAACTTGATTTCATTTTTACTTTTCCGAACTTCCCCCATAAGAAGAACAAAATGCCAGAAATAAGAAGCTGTAAAATAAAAACAAACCCTCTGAAATCTGCCATTAGGGTTCCTGCTGTCTTGAGAGGTCGGCGTTTACGATATGATTGTACCTGTCAATCATGTGCGCGTCTGCTTTTGCGTGGCCTTGATCTTTTCATTCTGTTTCGAAAGTCTTGATGATTCACTGCTGGATGACTCATTGTTAGTTATATAATTTGAGTTAAAGCGGCCCAGTGAAACTGAACTGATTCCTGTTTCATAAACGAAGCCTTATAACCTTTTAATCACACAGCTAAAGGCACTACTCCACCAATAACATCACTTCACTGGTTATCTCCTTGCATATTAATTATTTCTCAGTGATTAATAATAAAAGTTTATTTAGACTTATGTGGGGTCACAGAAGCCCAGCATGAACATGAAAATGACTAACTAGAAGGCTACGGGAGGCAGAACAGAACACATCTACCTTTCGTAGATTATTGGTAATGAAGCCTGAAACAGAGCTGATAATTACAGCCGTCATTAATTCCTTTGGTGTATTTATTTTATTTTATTTCACACCAAGAAGCAGGGTAATGAGCTGACGGCAGGCTAAACTCCAAGTCACTGCTTCTTTTTTAAATATTGATATTTGAATTAATTTATTTCTACTGATCTGGACTCAGGAGGAACTGGCTTTAAACAGTAGTGCATTAACTACCTGAATTATTATAGAAAAACATGCTGACGGGATCTTTAACATTCATTTGAACGTTTACGTCTGATCAGCTAATGAATATAAGTATCAATGAAATGTTGTCTTTTTGTTTGGATAAGTCTCTACTTCAAGCATTAGCATAAACGGTGTGTAAATGCATATAAATATCCACACTATTGGTTTTAAGTGAAAACTGGTGCATTCTACTGTCCAGTTTAACACATTTATTGTAAGTGCTCATAAGAAATGATTTATACAAAACACCAGGATGTCATAGCATCTCCGTCCCGCCCCCTCACACGCTCTGATGGACCTTTTATGCTCCAGATTCCGCAGCCTGACAACAGCGTTCTTCAGGGATGCTATGGGGTTCCTGCTGATGTTCGATCTCACCAGCCAGCAGAGCTTCCTCAACGTCAGGAACTGGATGAGTACGTTCAGTGCACGCCACTTTTGTTAAAGTCAATCTGATGTCACTTTTATTCATGTAAATTTATTGTGTAGCATGGCATTTTGACACAGTCTGTTTGCTGAATATTTCCAGGCCAGCTACAGGCCAATGCATACTGTGAGAACCCAGACATTGTTTTGGTAGGGAACAAGGCAGACCTGGCTGACCAGCGAGAGGTTCAAGAGAAGCAGGCGAAGGAGCTGGCCGATAAATATGGGTGAGTTTAGTTCTTATTGACAATATTTGGTGTATACATTTAAAGGGGAGTGAGTATGACTGAAATATAAATAGGAACATTAGAGTCTCTTAACTATTTCACTGTAAAGTTCACTCCTACCACTTGTACTAAGTAATGCTTTAAGTCATTGCGTCTGCGGCGTTTTCAGGGTTCCTGCAGAGAAGTTTGTTATTTGGTCAAAATGTGTCCCCGATATTCAGACTTGGATTTCAAAACCACTGCAAACAGGCCAAGTGCTTGGATGTGACCTGAGTCTGGAATGTTGAAATGGAATATATATATATATGTATATATAAAAAATGTATGTGTGTGTAGAAATCCCAAGTTTTAGACATAAACATAAAAACAGTGTTATTTTATATCAGGTGTATTGTGTTACTCCTGACCACGTACTCTCCAAAAAGTAACATTTTCATGTTATCTAATAACCTTCCATCTCAACGTGCACCTCATTAAGTGGCTACAGTTTAACTATTTCTCACATTTAATCAAACTGACAAAAACAGTTCAGCTGCTTTTAGACGTACAAACTGACATTTTAAATGCTTTCAAAGCTGCCCATCTACAAATCACATAGCACAGACTAACATGTAAGACTAGTTGTGAGGACAAATATGGCATTAGACAAGGTTCATTGATACATGAGCAACAATGACTTCTTAAAGAGGCTTCCACGAAATGACTTCCTGTTAGACAACCTATAGGTTATTTCCTGGTGTTACTGGAAGCAGTCAAGAGAAACCCTTTTTTTTTTTTTTTTTTTTTTTTTTTTTTTACAGTGAGACCTGACTGGTTCTTGCTCTGGTAGGGTTATCCTGCACTTCAAGTCACCACATTAGCATTTGAAGTCTGTCAGCTGATAAGTTTATTCATTAAAAAAGTAAACAAATAAAAACTACAGGAGATAAGAAAACTGGCAAATCATGTGGTACTTGTGCTTAACAAGTTACTACACTTTACCATATAACTTACTAAGACGGGTCAGTCTTGTCTTACTGACATGTCTTGGCCGTTTCATGGAGAAACCAGTTTCACTAGTGTGAATATTTGGGACAAGTGTGGAGTAGGTTTTACAAATTCAACCTCACCTAGTTTTGGATCACACTAGCTTCAGCAGGATCACCAGCCCTCTTTCATTGGTCCAAAGTTTTGTTCCTTACTGGGATGGGTTTCACCTTTACTGACTAGGAGGTCTGTCTGAAGAGTGTCTGG
This sequence comes from Zenarchopterus dispar, assembly GCA_028564865.1. NCBI lineage: Eukaryota > Metazoa > Chordata > Actinopteri > Beloniformes > Zenarchopteridae > Zenarchopterus > Zenarchopterus dispar. Next base: position 1,945 of record JAOWBL010000436.1, on the reverse strand, counting down.
AGCAGCCATCATGCTATCTCAATGACATTTTAGTTTTTGAGCAAGTTGCACAGGTCTTAACATCCATCCACTTCTGCTGTACTAATTTAAAGCCTGTGTTCCTTACAGGATCCCATACTTTGAGACCAGCGCTGCAACAGGAGCAGAGGTGGACAAGGCGGTGATAACGCTGCTGGATTTGGTCATGAAGAGGATGGAGCAGTGCGTCGACAAGCCTCCTGCAGATTCAGCTAATGGGAACGGGGCTACGAAGCTTGGTGATGCACAGCCCAATGAGAAGAAATGTGCATGTTAAATCTGGAGGAGATTCAAAACAACCAGTCCACTTTTCTCCAATGTCGTTCTTCTTGTAACATTCCTTCTTTTACTTTTACTTCTCCCTCAGTTTTGATAGCATGTTTTTTTTCACCTCCAAGTCACACTTTAATCATACAAAAGTTCAAAAAAAAGAAAAAAACCTTTCCCTCCTTATATTCTCTCCAAATCTCTGCCACTCAATGAAACGACTCTATCTCCCTCTAATGGACATTCGAGGTAATGCAGCCAGAGTCTGTTGGCCTTGAAAAGGAATTCAAACCAGAAGGCCAAAGTTTCATCACTGTTAGAAGTATTCTGTGCCTCGTTGAAGACATGCAGCCTTTGAAATGAAATGTTCTGCACATTTTCTTTTTTTCTGTGGACAAGTGATTTGAATGATTTAAATGAACACAAACACTCAAAACGAGATGTTTAAAGCTTGTCTAACTACTAGGATGTTTAACTATTCATCCGTTCATTACTTTACAACAGGGAAAAGGAGGAACTTTGTTTTATCAGTGCCATAAGGAGCTTAATATCAGGCCATGTAAAGTAAGTCTTATTCCCCTGAAGTGTTTTCCCTTGGATTATGGTTATCATCTTTTTAATTTTTACTTTTCACTTTGTCCTAAACCGGACCAGGATTAGCTACATGAGGAAACATTTGACGTTTTGTCTAGAGGTTTCCCTAACGTGCCAAATTGTGTTTTGTATGACTGGCTTTGGTGTCATGTTGGAGGTCTTTGATGCCTGGCCAAGTAGCCGCAGCAGTGTTTCTAGACCTTGAACCTGTCTGCGATGCCTGTTTCTGAGTCAGACTGAAGTATTTTTTTTGTCACAGAATGTTTGTTTGCTTCTTTAGCTAATTTAAGGACATGTGATGACAACTGTGAGCTGCACATATAATAAAAGACCAAACATTCAAAGTCCTACCTATTTATCTGAAATTCAAAGAACACTGGGGGGAAAAAATCATTTCTGAAGTGTCCTGCTCTATAAAAGAGAGCGACCAGTGCTACTTCTACTTATCTAGAACATTTTCTGTCGAGCCGTGCAGTTATCAGAAAACAGTGCCCATCCACTGCACATTCATAAAGTTCTGTCAACACAGAAAAGCGCTGCTTCTGATAGCTGACATTCATTTGATCAGGAAATGATGTTTTTTTTTAACCACTCACTATCTAATGTAGCATCAGCGCTCATCAATTGTTTTGTGACATCTTGCAGGATGCTAACATAGCGACAGCAGCTCATGATTTAATGTAGAAGCAGTTTACAGTATTCCAGTTGTGATTTAAGTGAAATAAATATTTTCAGCTGAGAAGAGGACGTTTCTTTTGAGGGTTTTGGTTTCTTTTAAGTTCACAGTTGTTGCTTCATTCATGATTGAAAGTACTCTGCATAGCTTGACCAACTGTTTTGTGTATCTTCTTTATTTCACAACAGAAGTGTCTTAAAAATCAAGGTAACCTGGCCTGCTGCACTTCTTTCTTTTATTTTCCTATTTGTAAAGATTTACCATCTATTTGATTACACATGGGGTTGTTGGGCAACAGTATGACACGTGCTTCGAATATATATATATATATATATATATATATATATATATATATATATATATATATATATATATATATGTGTGTGTGTG
>JAOWBL010000435.1:0-17579 GCA_028564865.1 Zenarchopterus dispar | reverse complement strand
TGTCTGTGTACACCCACTTCATGAACGTTTTCCTGAGCAGGAACAACACTGCAGGTATGAGGCTGTGTTACAGGGTGTTGTTTAAGTATATAAAGAACAACAACATAAGTTTATGTTGTCCAAAAAATTGTAAAACTCTTCACCAAACAAAGTTGCTGCTGCTGCTGAGACATACATTTAAATGCTTTTGACTTGTAGGGGTTTAATTACTTAATAATTAGTCAAATCAAGTCATATTTATTTATAAACCACATTTAAAAACAAACAGAGTTGACCAACATGCTATACAGATAAGGTTTATAACGACATCAAAACAGTATATAAAACAACATAATATTATACAAAAGTATGATGAGATCCATCATTTCAGACAAAAGCACGATAATAAAAACTTATGTCATATTTAAACTTCATTACAAGGCAGAGAAAAAAAAACTGGGTTTTTTAGTTCAGATTAAAAGTTCCCAAACTTGTACATAATCTCATGTGGGATGTTAAATTGTTCCATAACTTCAGTGCTGCTATTAGCCACAGTTAGTATCTTGCCTAAGTGTCCCTTAGGCAAGATACCATCTACCCTTAGTACTTTACAGAAACCTAAAAAAAGTGTTAATACATGTGCTTTTCTTAAAAAAGAAAAGAACAGGGCTCTATTAAAATTTTATCATTCCTGTCCTCTCAACCCCCAGCCAGTCGAGGTAGATGCCCAGCCTTCATAAGTCTCTTTCTGCCAGAGGTTTCTTCCTGTTAAAGGGGAGTTTTTCCTTTCAACAGTCACCTGGTGCTTGCTTGGGACGGGGGATTGTATTGAAGAAGAATTTTGATGCAATCTGTTGGTTTCATTGGTGAAACCATAATTATTATTGCTATTTTACTGAGTTTGAACTATTTGGACCAACTTGGAACATTTTATGTTGAAGCGCCTTGAGATGACATTTGTTGTGATTTGGCACTATTTAAATAAAACTTTCATTGTGCATAAATTCACAATGAAAACATTCTATATTTAACTCAGTTTCTTCTACATGATGGATTTCTTAAACATATAGAATCTTTTTCTTCTTTGGTCATAGGAGTAAAACTGAACTTGTTGTGTGTGTTTTCATGGTTCAGATCCTAGCTGCAGCTTACACATTAACAACACTGGAGAGTGGCTGCAGAAGAACCTGGGCGGGTTCTCCGTTCTCTTGTCCTTCCAGGACCTTGTGGAGCTCTACCCCAACTTTTCAGCGGTTTGTTATGTCACCTTGGATCTCTCATATTTATGTTTACTAAAATGCTTGTTTTTATTTTTGCAACTGCCGACCATTAGCGTCACTGTAAGTAATGTGTGTTTGTGTGTGGGTGTGTGTGCATGCAGATGGAAGCCCTGCCACAGCTCACCGTCAGACAACTGGCAGAGGTATCTACCACACCAGGCCAGCTCACATCATCTGACCAGGTCACCATGGTGATGAATCACGTCCCAGACCAACAATTCTCTTCTTTCTTTGATGACTTCTCATTTGCTGTGTTGGTAAGCATTCATCACACTCTCATCCTGCCCACAAACACAAACTCTGAAATAACGTTCTTTATTTATTTGACACCTGGAATCATAATGATGTCAGATTAAAACAAACAAACAGATGTTGCTTATTCAAGCTGCTTTTTTCTTGTTTATCTCTTTGCATACAGGGTCATGAAAACATGATGCCGTCTGTGGTGAGGTCGGCCTTCTTGGAAGTTGTGTTTGATCGCGCAAACCTCTCCCATCAGTCGGTGGACAACTCGGTCATATTGCAGTGGCTCAACATTCGACTGCGTGCCCTGTATATTGATCTGTCACCTTTCCACGTGGCCCCGTTCTTCAGAATACTGGCAGGAAGGAACTGCAGCATTGAGCAGCAGGGGTGAGAGTGAAACCAGAAAAACAAAACTAACAGCTGGTTTTAATTTCATCAGTTTGTTAACTTTAGATGATTTCTTTAAATGTCTATTTCAGTGTGGAGAATCTCAATTTGACCATCTCAACGCTCAGTGATGACACACAGAAAGAAATTCACAATCATATAATCCAGGCTCTCAAAGGTAAAAAAGCAAACAAATTTTCTCTGATCTGTTAATAAATATATAATGTCACTGCATCACCCCATACATAAAGCATTTTGTCCAAAAAGTTATACTAGCAGTGATTAGGTTTGCTCGTGTATGATGGCTCATTTCCTCATTAAGTATCTACTCGGGAGAAGCACCATTGTTGCTTTCTTTCTGCTCATCATATTCTTTTGCTAGTATGTGTGTCTCTGGCATGTGTAGCGATTAGCAAAGTTAACATGTTTACCAGTTTTTAGGTCCCACTTGGAGGCCATGAACAATTGCAAACTGTAGCAAATTATACATTTATGTCACACAGCCCTTGTGCACAAGTGGAAAACATGAACTGGCCTTCACAAATGTATGAAGTTCTGATGCTCAGTGATGAGATTCCTCGCTGAGAGTGACGGAGAATTTGAAGCATCTCTGGGTCGTATGTGAAGGAGAAATTACACCATCTTTTTATTTTAAGGCTGTATGTATTAAAACATTTGAGAAAAAAATTCTGTCCTGTTTAGGTGCTAAAACTGGGCAATAACGACCTCGACTAAACAACAGCCCGTGACCTGTGACAGGTTCTGTGTTGAGTTTGGGGTTTTCTCTGGTTCTTCCTGCTTTCTCTCACTGAATACCAAAATAGTTAGAAGGATGGTCTTACAGCTCCTCAGATTGCAGCAGATTCTTTCTTTTTCTCTAAGATCATGCCTGATGTCTTTTCTCCCTTGCATTTGTGTTAACGCACTTTAGTGCCCCAGACTAACAGAGTGTCAAAGCTTCTGCTTTTATTGAGGTCGTCATGATCATAGCTGCTGGTTTTTATGGATGCAGTAGGGATATACTTAGTTTTTAAATCACTGTTCCTGCAACATTTTTAAAAATAAAATGCACTTCAAATACACATGGTCAACATATCATAGCCTTTACATTTTGCACAGGGTTATGCAAAACTTTGGTGGCCACATCTGAAAACCCAAGAAACACAACACCTTAAAAGCTTGGTTAACAGTTAACTTACTTCATTCTCCTCCGCATTAGGCCCACCACCTCTCCGTTGCTATGGTGACAACTACAGCCACAGTTTCTACAGGTTCCTTGAGCGCTCTTTCCTTGGATTCCAGTTCCCCAACCTGACCACCTTCATGTTGCTCGTTCCTCACGACAGTATGCATCAGGTGTGTCCAGTTGTAGCCAACTCCGAGTAAATACAAATCACGACGAGAAGAATGACTTGATTAATGATTTCTGTCCTTCCAGATAATAAACTCCATGCCTCTGTCAGATCTTGGGGATTTCTTGCGTCGCCCTGATGTTGTCGATAATGAAGCACAGCTCTGTGAGCTCTTTAACAACTATAACCAGACACCGGCGTTTCTAGAGACTGTATGTATCACACAGAAAGAAAAACTGACACATATTGCTAATGTGATCATTTAAACCCATTTGTCGTGTGCATGTGCTGCAGGAGTCTCTGCCCGATGTGGTGAAGAGGCCTACTCTGGTTTGCGTCTGGCCCATGGCTCTCAGCAGCTCCAGCAGGTTGGAGGTTAACACCTGGTTTGACAGAAGACTCCACAGCTACTTGGCTTTCCTCACAAAGAGCCTGATCAGCCCAGATGTCACACACAACGCCTCGTGCATGGCCTTCCAGAAACTGTATGTGTTGTTGCAACTATACACAACAAATATGTGTAACTGATGTGTGTTTACTTCTCGATGTAATGCTGTGTTTTCTCAGGGTTTCGGTTCTTGGGGACTACAACTACGCTGTTGCTGACTTCAAGAGGCAAGATGTGTTCAACGCCATCAAAGATTACCTTAAAGCAGGTCAGCTTTTAGAGCAAGTCATTGTAAATGAAATCTGAAGTATTTTTCTAGATGTGATTTGGATATATTATATTTAATTTGAGAGCAATTGCTAATTGTGGGGCGGTATATTGGCTTTTTATTTCATGTCATGACAGAGAGCCATACCTTAATTTAATTTACTTTATTATTACAATTTTTTTTGTTTGTTTGTTTTTCCAGAAACACCCAGGTGTTACAACCCCAGCGACCCAGAACTAAACTCTACAGCTTGGTTTGTCGAGTACATCGGCCCCTTCATAGCTTTCCTCACCCTGGAGGATCTTCAGTCATTTGGTTCTCAAGAGGTGCTAAATTAGGATCAAGGCATCCTGATTGACCCTAAGTGGAAAAAAGATAGCTGTCAAATTCAGGGTCTACATACTTGATTGTCTGTCTCCGCAGGTTCTCCAGGTGTTCACAGTGAACCCTCTGAACATCGCGCTCTTCAATCATTCTGTGTTACCGCTGAACCTCACCGACTTCTATACTCAGCTGGTATACCAGCAGGACACCAACTTCAACCCCCTACTGTGAGTTTAGGCTGTTAAAATGTGCTGTACTTTCACAAACTCAGATGCATCACCACACACAAACTGTATGTAATTTCTCTAAATGGTGCTTTCACTCTCTTTGTAGTCTTCCGCTGTTGGCTCGGTGTGTCGCTCCCGGTCTAGCATTCAGCCAGCTGTCAGCTGAAGAAAGTAAAATCGTTCTGCAGAACCTCACCATAGTCTGCACAGACCTAGACCCTCAGGTAATATACTCAAACCCAAGAGCGTAGCAATGCTGCTGGTACGGTTTCCTCAGTGGACATTAAGAATTAACAGGAACAACTGAAAGGCCAAATCTGTGAAAACAGGCGTTTGATGTAAATAACTTACATACACTGCAAAAACTCAGAAAGAAACTAAAAAATAAAAGACTATTTTAGACTGTTTTGCTAGTTTTAAGAATTGTAGTCAAGAAATTTTTTTTCTTACCCCACTGGCAAAGATATTTATGCTCCAAATATGGCAATTTTGACTAGAGTTGGGAATATTAGGATTATTTCGAGAAGGCCTCTTTTTGCTGCATATCATAAGATAACTCGAGCAGAGAGCAGAACCCAGTCATCTAGTATTTAGATGGCCTTTTTGGATGTTCTCAGCATGCTGAAGTGCAGATGGCTCACTCCCCATATAATTAGTGGTAATCCTCTAAAACATGTCCAAATCGCAGCAGAGTCTGTCGTGTGTTGTTTCCGGATGGTGTAGTAACATGAATGAATAGTAAAAGTAGTTGTATGGCGTATAACACATTCCTTAATCGCCAGAATCCACCGGCACACCGGTTAAGGAATGTGACATATTCTGAAAAAGAGATCAGTGGAAACTGGAATGAAAACAAAACCAATGAGCTGCTGGCTGTTCGATCCTGATGAAGAAGTTTGTCTGCAGATTAGTAACACTGATGCAGTTATTACTATAAAAATGTTGAAATGTTCAACAAAAGAGGCCTCTGCAGAAGCAAATTGAAAATTACAAAACACTTTCCCTTCATCAAAAAGTGCTTTTACACTTTTACTTCATCAAAAAGTGCTGTTGTATCAGGAAATTAAATAAAAAACTAGATGAAAGCTGGCAGAAAATGGGTGAAAGACATGAGGAGCAGCACAGGACAAAGAGAACGACAATCTTGACAAGAAACAGAACCGAGGCCTGACAAACAAACAGGAAATGGAAACACAGGATATTAAACAGGAAAGACACTCAAAGATGAGCTGAAAAGACATAGTTGTAGACAATCGAGGCAGAGCACACTAACAAAGGAAGTGACATACCAGAGTAAGATAGGAATACAAACTAAACATAAAACAGGAGTGCAAAGGCAAAAAAAGAAGAAGAAAAACAAAATGAGAGATGAGCAAGCACAAACTCAAAATTCCAAGACCATGATAATATCTTTGTTTCCTCACCAGTAGTTCGTCCAGATTTGTATGAAAGAAGGCTGTTATATCTGTGCAATAAATTAACTTTCTGTGGAGTAGAGAGTAAGAATTTTGTTTCCGTGTAGCGGGTTTTTCAGAATATTACAACACAAATGTGACTTACTTTTTTTTATTTCTTTTGCATTGTAGATTTCTGCTGCTTTGGCTGCTAACTTTGGTGATAACATAGACCCCGCAACTATTTCTGTCCTTGGCAACCAAAGCAGCAGCATGTCCGTGGGCCAGATCAAGACCATAAAGCCTCAGAACGTGTTTTTGGCTCTCAGCACTCTCAGCTCTGTGATAGGGTGGAGCGAAGGCCAGGCCAAGGCTATCATCCTGTCTCTGATGTCCTCAGGGATGATGAAGGTACCTCCTGCCCTCACTGATTTGAGTATAAGTTCATTATTGTATGCAAACCTTATAGAAAGAATCCATCTTAATGGTCGGTAGTTTTTCATCTGTGTGCTGCCTGCACATCTGCTTTATTCCCACCAGATCAACAGCTCATCATCACTCGTTACGCTGGGCTCCCTCATCGTAGGCTTACCCTCCAACGTGTTCCAAAGCATCAGCACCTCCCAGCTTCTCATTGCATCCAGAAACCCGTCAATCATGGCACACTTAATGTCCGCTCCACAGATTATCCAGCAGACTTTTGTCACTCAGGTAACACATTGTCTTTTCTGGAGCAGGCTTTCAACTTTAAATAAATGCACCTCATTTTGTTTTTAAACCCCAGCAACTCAGCTAGTAAAGCATTTTGAAACAAATATGAAAACTAGAGAAATCTAGGAAGCATGCAATCCACTCCAAAAGGCAAATAGATGGATTTTGTGTCTTAAGGGGCTTTAAAGTTTTACTTTTAGTATGACTTGAACATCATGCACAATTCTTTAAGAGGTTTTCAGACTGCTGGGTGGTACAGGAGCCTCACATCTATAATAAAAACACACATGGTATCAAAATGTAATCTAAACAATCAAGCAAGTACCCGCCTCTCCTAAAGCTTTTATAGGTTTAATATTTGGATGTAATCTAGTCTTTAATCTCATTTGACTTGTGTCAGTTGGTTATGTGTGTTAGTTAAAAGCAAACAACAATTTAAAAACAAACTACACCAAGTTACATGTAGCTTTCGCTCCCCAGTAACTCAAGGTTAAGTTAGTTGATGAGGTAGTTGATCTCATATTTGGATAGACATTTTTCACTGATCATTCGCTGCATCTTCTCTCTCTCAGATCGTATCATTGAACACCAACAGTGAGATGATTATACAGAATGTTCCTGATGACTTAGCCATCAATATCCCTCGAGTTCACCTCCAGAGCTTCTCAAGCAGCAGCACCGTCATCACCAAACTCAACCAGAAGAAATGGAAACGCCAGCAGGTACAGGGTGTTGTCACAGGGGCACTTCCATGCATTCTCATTTTTATACTGTCATTACACACTGTGCATTTTATTGTGTGTTTTTTTGTTGTTTTTTTTTTTTTGTTAGGTTGAGTTGTTCTTCAATGTAATTGCAACAGAAAATGCCACCACTGAGCTGGGAAGTCCAAATAAGTGAGCGTTTGCCCTGTTTTGTTAAGAGATTAATCAGGAAATACCCTGCAAATGGATCTCAGTGTGTACATTTATGTTTTTGTGCAGCTTGTCCTCCTCTGTGCTGCAAGGGTTCTCATGTACAAGCGTAAGAGTGATCAAAAAGGTGCAGGTCAAGAGCCTGATCAAGGCTTGCAGGAGGAGACGCAACAACAAGGTCAAACTGGTGGAGACTCAGGTGAGATGGTGCAAGAGTGCGTACGTACTTGGACTACTCATTAGTCCAGCAATAACTATGATTACAACTCTATTCTGGGGACAAAGGAAGAAAAAGAAAAAAAAAGTCCTTGAACACAAATCATAAAGATGATTGTATTGTTATAAGGAACCAAATTTAAATCTATGTATCATTTTCTGAACTGATGGAAATGACTGATTATGTGTGCTGAATGATATGGACGCCTCATTATACTGCACATATTATTTTTCACTTGTTTACCTTGTTTCTTGTTCAACATTAAAGACAATATGCAAGACGATAATGGTTTTTTATCACCTCCAGTTGACCTGCATGTACAACTATATCAGAGGAGACTCAGATGTCGCCACCTTCAACCTCTACCCTCCAGATGTGCTTCTGTACTACGAGTAAGAATCTGTCACGTTTATTTCTGTTGAATTATGGTTATATAGAGGCTTTTCTTCATTGACATGACTGATTTGGTGTTTTTGTTTTTTCTTCATACAGTTACTCACTGGTGCCACAGGCCAGCTGCAAGTCCTACTTTGAACAGCTGGCAGATGCCGACTTCTTTTTGTTCTCCTCGGCCCTCGAATACAAACGAATCGCTCTGTTTGATAATGCCAGAAGCTGCCTGGTGAGACCCTTAAACACTTGAAAAAAACTCATAGCTCATCAAATTGTACGCTAAAATGTGTTATTTAAATCTATTTCTGTGTAGAGATTAAAGCCTTAAAAACCTCACTGCTCTTTAATATTACACATGTTAATTAAAATAATATTCCCATTATTTAAAATGGCACCATTTTTCTCCACTGTTGTTTTTTTTTTTTTTTTTTGTGACATTTCCAGTTGGTTGTTTTATTAGTTATGTTGCAGTTGCATTCGTGTCCTCTGTTAGCTGTTTTTTTTTTGTCTGTCAAAGCCGATTGGAAAATCCTTTTTGAAAGCGTAAGGGTAAAAAACTGACATTTATTTGAGGCTGTTTTTAAACTAAATTCCAACTTCCCAGTGTGACAGTCTGAAGTTGGTTCAGAAGCAAATCAAACACTGAAGTCTAATATTCACAAGGGCTGAGATGCAAGTAGAGGTGCAGCAAATCCTGGTGAAAATTGAGAAAATCGATTGCAAAAGAAAGCTTGAAGCATTTTCTTTGCATTAAGGATTTGTTTGACCCTTGAAGCGCCAAAATCGTTAAATTACACAAGTGAAAAAAAAAACCTGAAAAAAAAGATGTCTCCTGATAAAGAGCCAAATCTTGTTACCACTTTCCACTAGATGGCAAACTTGTGCTCCTTTATCCCGACATCAATACAATGCCGGTCTGTAGGATGCATGTTAAGCAGTAAGATTGATGTTGCTCTGTTGTTTACTGGTTTTGCAATGTCAGAGTTTAAAAGCACTACATGAGTAAGTTTCAGTAAATTGGGTTAGGTCTGATAGCCAATAAAAAGATTGGAGATTTACAAACCTCTGTGTTTTTCAGAAATAAAAGTCTTTCATTTTAGCAGTCCTGTCATTACACAATAAAATAAGTCTTTTTCAACTGATTAGTCGATTAATCACTGGAATATTTGGTAGAATACTCGACTCCCAAAATAATCGATGGCTGCAGCCCTAGATGCAAGTTTTCATTTTTTCTGTCAGTAGACACACTTATTTTTATATCCTGAAAATCTCTCATGAAAAAATGGGAATGCCAGCCTACAATACAGTGTGAAAAACACAAATCTTAAACTCAAATGTCAGTCGTGTTCATTTCTTTTAATTTTCTGATCTGTGGTTTCTTTTTTTTTCTTGACTCTTCTAAGAACATAACAAACACAAGCTTGACTGAGGACAGCATATCAGTTTTGGGAAACATGTGCTGCATGTTGGATGGATCCTACATCCAGAACTCTGATCCGTCCATCTTGGAAAAACTGAAGAACTGCCCAGATCTTACCGGCGCTCAGTCAGCTGCAGTTGAAGCTCTTCTGAAGAGCGGGAAAACGAAATACAAGTATGTGAGCAGCAACGACGTGGAGCTCAGTTATTGTTGCTTAAATATTTGAAAACCTGCTTTATTGCAAAACTTTGCTGCAGAATTTTATTTTATTTTATTTTACAAGCATTTGGTGTCATTTTCAATAACCAGCTTTGCTTTTTATGAACCAGAGAGCCTGCAACATGGACCGAGCAAACTCTGATTGACCTTGGGATATTACCTTTGTACATGAGCTCAACGTTCTATGACAATTTTGACAAAGTGAGTGACTCATCCACACAGGCATTTAGCAGAAAAAGGTCATGCATATATTGTTGAGTTGAGATGGGTTTATTTAATTCCTCTTCACAGAAAACAAAGCGCAGTTTCTTGAGGTACTTTCTGAAAGTTCTCAAGACCAATGATGTGAGCAGACAGAAAAAGAGAAGGCTGAAGAAAGAAATAAGAGCTTCCATTAGAAATAAGTCCAAGCGATCCATAGGTCAGTTTTCTTCTCTTAATTGCTTTGCATATTTTTGCCCAAGAATTTAAAAGTTTACCAATATTTCATTCGTTTCAGCCACCGAGTGCACAGTAGGAATGATCAAGCAGGTGACTATCAGCGACGACACCTTCCCCTTTGACTACGACGATGTAAACCAGTTCAACTGCTGCCTCACGGCCGCGACTGTCAGTGAGAACCTGGAGGCCATCACTCAGAAGGTGGATGAGGAGGAATACCTCAAGATTGTTCTCAGCAAGCTACGAGAGGTGGGTGGCAGAAAATTAGGCAGGTTTAAAGGAAATATGGAAAGTCAAATAAGCACAATGCAAATATGTATCTCTGCACGCTTTCATCACCGGCTTTCAATAGTTTCAGTACAGTATACAGTATGTGTACTGTAATATGATAGAGCAGGACTATGCAAATGCTGCACAGCTGCTTTTACTAGAGCAATGACAGATGACTCTACAGTGCCTGCTTAATGCTGCAAATGTTTCTTAAAAGAGTCTTCTGTCTTTTAGAGTTTCTTTTCCAAGTGGAGCCACAGTGAAAACAAGTTAATAACTCGCAGGTCTAAAACCTAGGTACCTGGTAAACTCCAAAACATGTTTGCAGTCCAGATGCCCTAGTTTATCCTCAAATAACATCATCAGCACATCATCAGTTTTGTATTGATATACCCCCCCCCCCCCCCCCCCCCCCCCCCCCCCCCCTTCACTTTTGAGTTCTGTTTATAGTCCGCTCCTACACAGAAAACTTTTAATAAATAAAATTCTAATTCACATTTTCTGCTTGGCTGCCATGCCTCAATTTATGTTAGAAAAAATACTTTTGCAAAACCTACACCTTTTTAACATTTTTATCCTCATAGTTCTTTTAAATATCCCACTACCTCTTTGGATCTAATACCACAAACAGGGATAAATTTCAACTTTATATTTCTTCTGATTTTCACATAATTAAAGGCTTACAATTCCACAATCCCAGAAGATCAGGTTCAGTTGTTAAGCGCAGCTTCCCGCGTTGCCACTCTTGATGACATCAAGTCATGGAATATCACTCAAATCGACACGCTTGCTGCTTTGATGGATTCGTCTAACGGGGAGTGGGACCCAAACCTGGTAAGCAAGCATTGTGGAATGTAACGTGTTTGTGAGTGTTCTTTATGGGCTTCTGCGTTCTTCATCAGTGCATGTTTCTCCTCCTCCAGGCTAAAGCCATCATCACTAAGTATCTGAATGTTGAAGGAAACCAGCTTGGCAGCGCAGAGCTCAACGCCATCGGAGGACCCAACCTGTGCTCCCTGGATGTGGATGCTCTGAGGGTCATTTCTCAACAAAGTCTCAAGTAAGAAGTCTCATGGGATTCTCGCTCCTCGTGTTGTCTAAAGACCTGTTGGCGAGGGTTGAGTCAGGGACCTTCAGCAAGAGAGATTCAATGAGATGAAATCTCTTTAAATCATAAATATTTTCCTGAGAATTTTGAAAGACAAGAAAAGGGAAAAAGTTGTTAACACTATTCAGGCTCAGAAACATCAAAAATAAACCTTTCTAAAGAGTTTGGGCAACAATAGGCCACAGTCAGATTTATTCAAATAGAATAAATTCAATGAAATTGTCACCTTCCCCAAGAGAAGTTGCTCAACAAAAATCTAATAGTGATACATTACATAACTAATGTTTACAAGTTGTTCTGACCACACTGAAAATCCCTAAAAAAAATAGTAAGAGTGGCTACTACCAATTTAAAAAAAAAAAAAAAAAAATACTTTTTGAGTCCAACATTGTACAAATGCACTGAAATTTCATTCTTAATGAGCACTTTTGATGTATCTTGTGAATGACAGTAAAACAACTACTTTATTCTATTCTAACTGAACATATCTTTTTCATGTTTGCTGTTCTTCATTGATAAATGCTGGTGGAGCTTTTCTGGTGTCTCATGCTGTCTTTGTGTCTCCTGCAGAGAGGCCGATGCCTTGAATGTGTCCATCTGCACCAGCGAGAAGCAGAGAGAGTTGTTCAACATCGCCAGTCAGGCATTTAGCAGCACCGCTCGCTCAACTGTCCCTGTTACATCGTACCAGCTCACTTCACCGTACATTAGTAAGCACATGGGCACACACATAGTTTCATCAGGTGGCAAAAAATCTGTCTTTTTGCAAACTTTGCATTTGTTTCTTTTCCTGTCCTACAGGAGGTGCAACGACTTCCTATGTCCGCAGTTTGACAGCGTCCAATGTGAACATGGATCTGGCCACCTTCACCAGTCTGAACGAGAGCGTTGTGCTGGTCAGTTTTGTGTTTTGTTTTTTTTTTTGTTTGTTTGTTTTTAAATCTACATTTGGAAATGGTGTCACTTACTTAATATTTCTCTTTTTTTTCTTTTTAATAATCTTGGAACAATTTTATTCTTTATTCTTCTTCCCTTATTTTCTTTCTTTAGAACCTGACTGTCAGTGAAGTTAAAGATCTTCTCGGCACCAACCTGCCAGACCTGAAGTTGTACGAAAACCAAACGCTGGTGCAGACTTGGATCAGGAGTCAGTATCAGTCACAGCTTGACACACTGGCACTGGGCATTATGGGAGGCAGGGCTGACCCAACAATCTCCAGCAACGCCAACACCACGAATGCTGCTATCGCCACAACACCCAGCACTTTGACCACCACAGGTACGTCTTCAACACGTTGGGTGGCATAAAGCCAATATTCAGGAAGTAATAGCTCAAATAAAAACAAGAAATTCAAAATGAGCTGATATTTTCATGCAGTATCGTGTTGCCAGTCCCTGAACTTTGCATGTGTTTATGTTTCAGGCGACAGTACCCGCATCCAAGCTGATGTTAGCCTCTTCTTCCTTGTTTTCATCGGACTCCTCCTCACTTCTCAGCAGAGCGTGATGTAAAGAAAAACATGTCTGTTTATAGTCATTTGCTATCCAAATTGGTTAACTGAATAAGAGTGTGAAATAATGTTTTTATTTATAACCAACTAAGGAAATGATTCAATTCCATTCACAAATACTTTATTAATCCCAAAGGGAAATTAATTAAGATGAAGATGATAAAGATATTGTTTTGTTTACTATAAAGACATATTTTTCATGTGCAATAACGGGGGTTAAACTGGTCTGGGGCTCTCCTCTCTGACTCCACCAGTTCAAGTACTGGACTATCAGAACTGACACAACAATAATTTCACAGAAAAAAAAGCAGAAAGTCAGAGATTCTTGTCTATTGATTCCAGGAGTTACAGCTTGAGCACACACGGACACGTCCGCTCGTGTACGTGCCTCCACACACTCCCTTTTGGCTTTACTCAGCAAATCAGCGACTTCTGTCAGTTTTCATTCAGTCAGTTTTGATTGACAGGCAGCTAACTGACCACTGGATGCAGAACTGAGATACATGACTCCCTCTATCACCAATAAAAATGACTGCGAATTAAACCCCTCTATATAATTATTGTTTTTGATTATGTAATCTTTCAAATTGTTTTAAAACCTTTTCATTGGTTATTGTAGAAATCACATATCTATGTGGTTCACTTATTTTATTCATGAAAAGGGAAATATGACACTGCATCACTTTCTGAGATACTACCAGGGTAGAATGACACTATTTTTTCTAGTTTAAAAAATTATTCTGCATATAACACTGCTAAAACAAGCCAGCCATGTTGCTGTGTCTCTAAACTTGCAATACAGCACTTTTTCTTATTAGATAAACCTCTTGTTAATAAGTTTAAATATATTGTTAAGCACAGTCAGTGCTGGGTGAATGTTCCTGTATTTCCCTGTTAAATAGATTTTTAATTATGATGTCGATGGTGACATCATGCTGACCCAATGAATGTGATTTATATCAGGTAGAACTTGGAGGTAGAGAATACACTCAGACATAAGTGATAAAAAAATCAGATGCTTCTGAAAAAGAAAATCTGTTGATAAAGGCAACTAGCTGCCTGTGTTTCTTGGGTATGATCATGCAAAGAAATGTCACAAATGTAAACGTTTTTTACAGCGCATGAAGCCAGGGGTTACTTGAACTTATGTTTACCTCATAATTTTGTAACTTTGGCTGCATATGTATCAATCACTAGAACAGATCACCTTTTAAAATGATTTAAGGAGGTTCATTTTAAAAACTAAAATAATGAAGGTTCAAAGGAATATGAGGGTGACGGTTCCAGCTCTGTTTTTGTGGCTGTATCCATTAGGAGATTTTCACTTTCTTGAAGTAAATTCATCTTGATTCATAATAAATCCACACAGAAATTCACTTTTTGGTGTCAGTTTATTTACTGTTGATATAATAGAGGGAAGAGTATGGGGGTTGCGTCACATGAAACAAATTCATTCAGTTACTTTAGTCACTTAAATACATTCAGGTTAAATAACAGTTTACTGAGACCCAAAGGGAAATGACATGCATGTGATGTTGCACTAGATAAACCAGGCTTTGATCGATTGATAAGTTAATCATCGATGACAGTTTTCTAACCTTCAAAGTATCATGTCCAATAAAAGTGTCAAATTCACGAATTTAAGAAGCATGAAAATGCAGCAATTTTTACTTGTTTTGTTGAAAAGAATTATTTAAAAAAAAAACATTGTTATCTTGATCACTTAATTGATGGATTAAGTGATCGTTGAAGCTGCGGCAAGAGTTATAGGCGTTTATACACTCCGAGTACGGTCTTGCAGGTTGGACAAGTGTGCCTCGCATCTTTCAAGCGGTTCACGCAGAACGGGATGAGGCAGCATCCTAAAACAAAGCTGAAGGCAAAACCAGATCATGAGCATCAAATTACATCTGACTACACACAAAGTCCTAATGCATCTGCAATTACAGGAGAAACGTTTTCAGAGTGTGTACGAAGTGTACTGTGCTTTAATGGAGGGGTAATTATTTCATGATTATATCTCAATTTTTGAATCCGTTTTACCAGCTAATTTACACAGATATGTACATGTGTAGTTTTTATTTCAAAGTGAAATAACAAACTTGGGTAGAGGGAAGAAAAATACTTTAAGTGTCTTTACATGAGCTTTCTTAAATAATAAGACACCAGCATGCTCAACCGAGGAGAAAAAGTACTTTTGTAAGACTCCTGGTTGTATCAGAGTTTAGTACTTCCTGGGAAATTATTTCAAAATGCTGACATCTCCACCTGGACTCAGGAGCCTAATCTAGCTGTCCCTCAAAGTTTTTCAAATTTGTAAAATTCATAGAGTTTATTTGAGGCAGGTTTGCTTATGGTGCCTGGTCCAGGGAGTACCTGCCTGAATCATACAGCAAAACAAGTGTTAGTCTTCTCTTACCCACAGAGGAAGAGTCCTCCACAGGAAAGGTAGGTGAGTAAACCAGAGGAGTAGTCCACCTTGGAGAGGACAGTCTGATGGCACCTGGGACAAGCAATCTGAACCGGATTGTCTCCTAATGGCCCCGTCGCCACTACACAAAAGAAGGGAGGGGAAAGCAGAAAAAAAAAGTGGGCGGTGAAGAAAATTTGGCTTTCAATAAAGTTACAGGAACTGTTTTTAAATAATCTAATATCACCGACAGTACAGACTCACCAACAGTCACCTGTGTATTTGACATGATTCCTGTGAACAAAAATGAAGAGAAACAGAACACAAGATATTAAGACAGTGATGGATTTTGACAGTATTTTAAGATAGCCCTGTTATGATGGATGTATCTTATTTGAATCATAAATTTCTGAGACCTCTGTATTATTTCTATGACCAAAAGAGGGGGAAAAAAATTTTTATACAAACTAAAAAATTATTTTTAAAAAATATAAACAACTAAATAAAAAATACAGAAACTTATTGTATTTATAATGATAGGAAAAATAATTATTATATAGGGGATTATTTCATATGTCAGGCATTAAAGGGTTAGGCTACATTAGATGTGACCTACTCTGTGATTAGAACCACTGTAATATCTGATTACATTTAGCATGTCTTATACTTCATTTATTTTTTTATTTTTAATTTTTTTAAGTAATTTAAGCTGGTAGCACATTTAGCAACACAGCATGTCTAAATCTTCTTTGTCTTTGTACATTACAGCCTTGGAAATATAATGTATTAAGATCTAGTTTTATTACAAACTAACAAAATAACCTCTTACATCTAAGAGATGCCACAATAATAATTAATCTTAGATTAGTAGAATTGATACTCACAGTTTGTGTAGGGACTGTGTCCCTTCAGAGTGGACTGTATCTTCACAATGAGGAGACCACACCTTTTCCGCGAGACCTAATTGCTTGTCTGGAAGTCACGAGGTAGTCTGTGGGAACGTTTATTGACAAAAAGCAGACCCACTGAGCATTTTTATCTATTTATTTAAATTCAGCCCTCAAAGGTCGGTTTTCAGACAAATTACTGGTTTTAGTATAATTCACTAATTGACACGCCAGTGAGAGTGCACCATCAGTCTGTAACGTCATTTGTGATTTAGTATCAGTTTTATTTAACTAATGTTAGATTTAAAAAAAGAGTTTGCAGCTGGTGTTTGGGAGATGTAGAAAGATCCATGTAAAAAGGTGTATTTTTCTGAGAGTTTTGCATAGAGTGAGATGGACTGAAGATGAATAACGCTCTATTCAGGGCTGAATTAGTTGCGCATGTTTCTGCTTCTTCAAATTAGATGTGGCATTTAAGTCCTTGCTGAACACAGCTGCTCTACACTCATGCTGAGATCGTGCAAGTCCTTTCACCTTATAAATACATGTTAATATTCCAGCTAGAAGAGTGATTTGTCTCAGACTTTTGCTTTTTGTGTAACACCTCACGTGTTGGATGCTCTCACATACAGGCCTCTTTGTTCGGTAATTAAAAATACACAGAACATCACTTTTTAAAAAGTATTTATCACACACTGAAATAAGAAACACCTCAGATTTCTCTTTAACAATTTCTAAATTACTGTTTTTATATAGTTATAAATACATTTGTTTTATTTATGTATCATACTATAGTTTCCCTTCAAGAATTGATAGGGTACTATTGAACGGGTTAAGGGGCAGGCTTAGTGGTTAGCACTGTTGCCTCACAGCGAGAAGGTTCCTGGTTCGACTCCCGGCAGGAGTTTTTCTGTGTGGAGTTTGCATGTTCTCCCTGTGCTTACGTGGCTTTGTGAACATTGTGATCACAAAGGGATGGACTCAGTCAGCTACAACACTCTGGCAGGTTGTGGCATTGCTTAGTTGGGAAGAGTCAAATCAAACTTTATTTTTATAGAATGGGTCTTAAGAGTGTTAAGAAAAAAAAGAACACATCTCTACCAAACCCCTGACCCAGTCACCCACATCCACCAGATCAAGTTTTTTCAAATAGTCTATAGTCCAAATTTGGTGAGTCTGTGTAAAGCGTAGCCACAGTTTCTTGTCATTAGCTGACAGGAGGAACACATGACA
>JAOWBL010000434.1:0-17580 GCA_028564865.1 Zenarchopterus dispar | reverse complement strand
TCATCAGAAGAAGATCTGGAAGTGTTTGACCTCAAGAAATATTCTTCAGAGGAGGCTTCAGAGGAGGCTCTTCTGAGGCTTCTACCAGTGGTCAAAGCCTCCAAGAAAGCTCTGTAGGTGTTCACAAGTTTGCAGATATTTACTGTAGAAGTCAATGAGAAACTGTATTGATGTGTTGATTTCTACTGTCCTCAGGCTGGCCCACTGCAACCTCTCAGAGAGAAGCTGTGAAGCTTTATCCTCCGTTCTCAGCTCGGAGTCCTCTAATCTGAACGAGCTGGACCTGAGCAGCAACGACTTGCAGGATTCAGGAGCAAAGCTGCTGTCAGAAGGACTGCAGAGTCCCAACTGTAAACTAGAGATTCTCAGGTCAGGATTCAGCTTCTGTTCAAGAGTGAAACTAAAATGTTATTTGACATGTAAACATGGCTGTATGACATCACTTTTTGTAAAGGACTGATGAGACTGATGAGACTGATGAAGTTGCCAGTTCAGATCAATGCATTTTTTTTAGTTTTCATCAAAAGTAGGGCAGCATCGTGACTTAGTGTTTAGCACTGTTGCCTCACAGGAAGAAGGTTCATGGCTAAAGAAAGACACCCAGGTCCACCAGGAGTCTTTCTGTGTGGAGTATCTTCACGTGCTTGTGTGGGTTTTCTCCAGGTACTCAGGTTTCCTCCCACAGTCCAAAAACATGTATGTTTGGTTGGTTGAGAACTCTAAATTGCATGCAGGTGTGAGTGTGCATGGTTCTTTATCTGTGTATGTGGGTCTGCAATAGACTGGCGATCTTTCCAGGGTGCACCCCTGCCTATTACTTGTAATGAGCTGAGACAGGCTCCAGCAGATCCCTGTGACCCTGTAGATGGATTCAGCAGGATTAGACAATAGATGGATGGATGCATCAAAAGTAAGAATTTAGGGTTGTTGTAATTACCTATTTTTCTTAAGTGTGTAACATCTGGACCTGGTCTCTGTTGTGTCCAGAATCTAGAATGGTGTGGTAGACCTGGTCTCAGTTGTACCTTTGATCTTGTCCGGTGTGGTAGATCTTGACCACTATATCTGTTGTGCCTAAGGTCAGTTCTTCTTCGTGAAATGATTGTAGAACTGGGCAGATCTTTCTGGAACTGTACTAAACTGGTTCAAAACATACTTAGAGAACAAGAAGTACCTTGTGTCAATAGTTAACATTACTTTTGAGTTGACAAGAATTGGAGTTCCTCAAGGTCCCATCCTGGGACTTCTTCTGTTTAGTATCTATATGCTCTCACTGGCACAGATTATAAAGAACAACAAATTAAGTTGCCATAGCTATGCAGATGACACACACATATATATATATATATTACAATGTCACCAGGAGACATAGATCCTGTTCCGGCTCTTGGTAAATACATTGAGGAGATTAATGACTGGATGTACCAAAACTTTCTACAAATAAACAAAAACAAAACTGAGGTAGATGTCTTTGGAGCCAAAGAGAAATGATTGCAGGCCACCACAGATCTTCAATGTATACACCTAAAAACCACCAACGAGACCAGAAATCTGGTTGTAGTGATGGGCTCAGACCTAAATCTGGAAAAAGACATCAAGGCAAGTCAGCCTACTATCACCTTAAAAATAGATCAAAGATAAAAGATCTGATGTCTCAGCAGGACCTGGAAAAAGTAGTCCATGCATTCATCTTAAGGAGAAGCTGTCTTCAGCTTTTATGCTCCACATGTCTGGAACAAACTCCCAGAAAGCTGAAACACTCAGTTTATTTAAATCCAGCTTGAAGACTCACCTGTTCTCAGCTGCATCTGAATAAAGGTCCAAATCTGCCCTGTTACTTTAAAGCTTGAGTCTCAGTCTAACTACTGTCTTTATCTATTGCTCTTTTCCTTTCTTTTTGAATTTGAAAACATGCTTTTTATTTTCTGCTATTTTCTGAAGTTTTAATGTCTCTGTAAAGCACTATGAATCACCTTCTTGTTGAACTGTTCTATACGAATAAACTTGCCTTGTGCTGCTGGGATGAATGTTATCCTCAGACCATCTTTTTCTAGCCACTGGTAGGACTTCTCAGTGGGGAGGTGGATCCCGCGAGATATTTTTGTTCCCTCCGCAGCACAGAAAACAGCTTCATTAAAATCCACCAACGACTTTTTGATGGCAGATGACTCTGATCTTCTCACCATTGTCATCCTTCTAAGATCTAAGTGACCCAGTCTCCCATAGCACCCTCTTCTACATAATAGCATCTCTTGACTTGGCTGCACATGGTTCTTCCAACTCAAATTTCACCCTTTCAAGTTCATTCTCCATCATTCCTGATGTGCCCCAGGACTCGGTCTTGGGATCCCTCCTGTTCATCATCTATATACCACCTCCAAAACATCAACCGACTTGGTTCCTCACTCCGTAGACTGCTGCCATCCTACTCCACAGCCTCTTCTCTTCTTTTATTGATTACTGTAATTAATTTCTCTTCGGTCTCCCAAACAAATCTTTTCAGAAACTTCAGCTCATTCAGAACTCTGCAGGTTGACTCAGAACCTGCACCTCTTCCACTAAACACAATCCTTGTCCTTCAACAGCTCCACTGGCTTCCAAATGAAGAATTTCTGGACTTAAATAATGGTTAAATAATGGAGGTTTTTAGAGCTGCTCCACTGGACAACTTGCACTTTCTGTCTGTGATTCATACCTAGACAGATAGAAACATTCAATATCGGTTGATCTGTAAAATCTAGTTTCACTCTGAAGATTTCAGCACTTTCATGTGTATCTGTAGGGCAGAGTATGACAAATAAAGATATATAATAACAAGTAAAAGTTTCCTGTTTGTGACCTTGTGTACAGGCTGTCAGGCTGCATGATTACAGAAGTGGGGTGTTCTTCATTGGCCTCAGCTCTGAGGTCCAACCCTTACCACCTGAGAGAGCTGGACCTCAGCTACAATCACCCAAAAGGTACAGGAGCCACAGCCCTCTCAGCTGGAGTGGAAAATCCCCTCTGGAGACTGGACACTCTCAGGTATGGAGTACGGAGTGTAAAAATACTGGACAGATGATCCGTCATGTCACCCAATGGTTTTCTGAAGAGCAGTTTAGAGGCCTCTTTTTCCTTACTGTGCAGCACCAAAAAACAAACAGGAAGCCGACTGAACACGGCCACTGTACATCGATCAGACCTAGCTGTGGCTACCAGCTGATTTGGGCCAAAGGAGCTGTGGAGCTGCTGCTGTACGTTTATTGTGGAACATTTTGTTTTCGATGTTGTTTCTGTGGTGAAATCTGAAATGACTGCTGTGTTTAACTGATGTGTTAGTAAAAACTGCAGACTGCTTCGTTAAGCTTTGTAATGTGATGATGACTGATGAAGAAGTGTTAGCTCAGCCTATGGCCACTCCCATGTCAGAAATAAGTGTATTATTTTAGAATTATACTGTAATTTATTGCTATATACTTTACCTGACGTGTTTCACGGAGCTGGGCAGAATGAGCAAAAGAGGCTTCAACAGCACTCTTCAGACCTGAGGGTGATGTCACATAGGGGTGTGTCCAGTTTTTCTACAGTCTGGTGAATGTCTGTTACACTGACAAGCTTCTGTATTTACTAATTTCGACTGTATTCTTGTCTATATAGCATCAAAGTTGAAATCAAAATCAAATGTGCTTTGTAAAGAAAGGTTGTTTGTTTTATTGCTCATTAATGATCTTTGTTGAGGATGTTTAGAGGGCTCATTTTGGCGATGCTTCTTCCTCCAGACTGGAACATTGTGGAGAACAAAGGCTGGAAGCTGGTCTGAGGAAATGTAAGTATCAGCTTGTTTTTTTTTTTTTTTAATTATGTAAATTCATCACATTGACCTGTTCAACTGTGATGTTGTATCAGACAATATGAGTGCAGTACAACACCAAACACTG
The DNA here is from genome assembly GCA_028564865.1 of Zenarchopterus dispar. Taxonomy (NCBI): domain Eukaryota; kingdom Metazoa; phylum Chordata; class Actinopteri; order Beloniformes; family Zenarchopteridae; genus Zenarchopterus; species Zenarchopterus dispar. The sequence goes on along the minus strand of JAOWBL010000434.1, from coordinate 13,663 downwards.
TAGGCAGGAAACAGAAAATGACCCGCACAAAGAGTACATGTTGGCTGTTCATCCCCCACCTGTCCAGCCCCCATGTGCCCATGCTCCACTGATCGATCCCCGACCCATCCAGCTGCCCCCTCCCAAAACCCCACCCCTGCCCAGCCCACACCTTGTCAGTTTCAGTGGCCTTACACTGACTGAAAACGCATAGTTGCATTAGCCTCACACACTCCTGCTTTATGATTACTGTGGTCAACTAGCCCTCCATGTTTATGGTGAAGTCTTCTTGTGTTGCCATCAAACGGATCTCTTTAGGTCCAGTCCTCCTTCCTACAAATTTATTAGTGCCACTTGGTATTTAGACTCAAAATTAAGTGGAGCAACCCAACGTGATGGTTTTTATCTGCGCTGTAATGGCATATTGTAGCAGGCTGAAAGGACCCGATTGCCTCGCCAAGAACACGGCGACCTCCCGCCACCCTATCTTTTTTTGGAGTAAGGCGTCCCAGGCATGGGAAAGCATGAAGCGTTCCTCTTCCCTGTTTATGGCTCTCTTGGCACATCTCCTTATCTCTATGGCCTCCTTTATCCAGCCAGCTATGATATGCCATTGCGGCGTGGGTGTGGTTGACCAGGCGTATCTGACAGCTCTACTGGGCATGCCGTGCATGCTGGCTGTAAAAACCTGTTGGCTGACATGTCACATGCTGACAGTGAGATGCTCTTGAAGAGGGGGACAGCTGGTCGCCGAAACTGTCAGGTAAAACATCTTTTTTTCTACCTCACGTCTGAAAAAGAACTAAAAACTGCTGTATTAATAAGAAGGCAAGATGAACATCTGAGCTATCAAGCTCCGAACTTTGTGTGCTAACATTAGACCTAGATCCAAGAACTCTGAACAATTAAAAAAAATGAAATTTTCCTGATTTTCCTTTAAGTAGAATCAATATCAAACATTTCATACCTTTTTCTCAAAAACTGTTTTTATTTATACCTTTACGTTAACATACATGTGAACTTCCATTCAGGTCTATTTTGGACTAACATATAAGTGTGTGTGGAACTGGCAGAAAGTTAGACATGAAAATCTCGTAGTTTTTCAAAATAAAACTGTACCGGCAGCTTTGACTCGTACATGTAGATCGATCATCCTGTTACTTGTATTTGTTTCTTGAAAGAACAAGACATTGAGAAAAATCCAGTTCTGATTGAGCAAATTGCAGCTCAATTGTCACATGATCTTGATACCTTCGAGTAAACTTACAGAACCTACGTCGTTGGTCTTTTTTTTTGGTGGGGTGAGGGGGTGGGGGGATCTTCTGCAGTGCTAAGCTGTATTCTATTTACTTCCTGTGTGTAACTTCCCCTCTACTGTTCAGACCAGCAGGTTTCCCTGTTCACCTCTCTCCTCCAGAGGAGCTGAAATGGGAATGACAACCCGGTGTCACAACCATCACCACAGCACCACTTACCCATGGCACCACGGCATTGACCACCATTGTGGCATCACTGTCTGGATTGTCATGGTTCAGTAGGAAGAAGGGTCATCAACAAACTCGATGACATGACTTCCTGCATGCTGATTCTAACAAGTATTCGTATATAAAACTGTTAAAATTGGTGATAAAACTAGACCTGGGGGATCTTCTAGATGAAAAAAGAATATTCAGTAAAACTTTTGACCTTCAGACACTGAACTCTCTCAGTCAAAAAGTACAACATAAAGGTTCAGTTTCTAAAATATAGGGGCTGAATAATTAAAAGCTGAAGAAAAATCCATATACAGTAGCTGCACTGGTGATTTAGCACCTCTAAATGAGATAGTCATATTTAATAAAATGTTGATGACATCTCCACTTCCCTGCTAGACCTGAAGATGTCCAGACTTGCCTGAAATACCTTCCTACATGCTTCATCCTTTCAAATGTTTTCTGTTTTCTGTTTTATATTTTATATTCTGGGACAGGTACAACTATCGAGTTTTTCTAAATGTGGGGACCATTTAGAAGTGGAAGGACACTGAAAAGATAAAACACAAAAATCTTTGCCAACTGTGATAGCTGGAAACATAAATCAGAAAAAGAGCAGCGTTACCTTGAAAATAAGTCACATCTGCTGTAATCCACGAGAGGTCAGGGACCGGCGGGGGGTTCTGGTGTAGAGTTCCCTCCTGCAGCGTTCATTTTAGCCCGCTGTTTCTGCAGTTAAATGTGACTAATAAACAGTTGATCCTTTGTTTTCTCTTCATAGACTTCTGCAAACTCACGCTGGACATAAACACAGCAAACAGAAAGCTGAAACTGTCTGACCTCAACAAGTCGGTGACAGCGGTGGTGGAGAAGCAGCCTTATCCTGTTAATCCTGAGAGGTTTGACGTCTGGCTGCAGCTGCTCTGCACTCACGGCTGGACGGGTCGCTGCTACTGGGAAGTGGACTGGACCGGAGAGGTTTACGTGGCTGTGAGTTACAGAGGAATCAGAAGGAGAGGAAACAGTTTTGACTGCAGGTTTGGAGGAAACAACCACTCCTGGAGTCTGAGGTGCTGTAGCGACGGCTACTCCGTCTGGCACAACAACAGCGAAACACACATCCCCACCTCATCGTCCGAATTCTCTCACAGAGTGGCTGTGTACGTGGACGGTCCTGCTGGTGTCTTGTCCTTCTACAGAGTCTCCTCTGGAGCTCCAATACACCTCCACACCTTCAACACCACCTTCACCAAACCTCTGTACCCTGGTTTCTGGTTGGTGTCTTATGGGTCTTCAGTGACTCTCTGTCCATCCTAGGACAGATGACAGAAGCTGAAACTGATCAATTTGACTTGAAACTTCCAGACATGAAAGTTGGGATTTCAGGTCCTTCATGCTAAATTCACCCTGCAGCTTAAATCTGACTTCGACGTCTGCTCAGAATCTGGTCTTCCTGACTCATTTACAATTTACAGTGCAGAAAATAATGATCTGATCCTCAGCTGAATCAAATAATTATTTTAAAATCAAATTATTCAAGTCAAATCAAATTATTTATGTTTGTCCACTTATTTGTAGAATATTTGTTATGTTACATGTATTTTAAGAGAAGAATAAAATATCCAAGGATTGTTAATAAAACATCCTGGTTCAACTCCCAGCAAGGAGTCTTTCTGTGTGGAGTTTGCATGTTCTCCCCGTGCTTGCGTGGGTTTTCTCCGGGCGCTCCAGTTTCCTCCCACAGTTCAAAAACATGTATGTGAGGTTGATTGGGAACTCTAAAAATTGCCCATAGGTGTGAGTGTGTGTGTGCATGGTTGTTCGTTGTATATGTGGCCCTGCGATGGACTGGCGACCTGTCCAGGGTGTACCCCTGCCTCTCGCCTGGGATGGGCTGGGATAGGCTCCAGCAGACCCCTGTGACCCAGAAATGGAACAACGGGTCAAGAAAATGGATGGATGGATGGATGGATGGATGGATGGATGTTGATAAAACATCCAGGAAAAAAAACAATTCTTTATATGTTACAAAGAATTAGATCTTATTACATGAATATTTGCTGCCAGAGACTTACATTAACAAGGGTATAGTGAAGAAACCGTTCTCTGCAATCCTTTTATTCTGATTTTCCTGACTTTCAAAAGTTCACTATTGATTGCACAATAAATTAAAGTTTTGAAAGCACTCCAGAGATTACTTTCTCAAAACCTTCTTATTCCACAAGTAATAACTGCATCAACAGGCTGGTCCTCTAAACCCATACATCTATCTTTCATCTTTATCAGTATACATGTCTGCTTGTAGCCAATGGCTGGTTACACTAGGAGCTGTGGACTGCCACTTTTCCTGGCATGGGGAGTGCTTGGGATCAGAAGAACAACAGGAACCAGACCAGACTTTCACCAACCTGGAGATTTGAACCTGGGTCCTCCAACTCCAAGCCCACCTCTGTAGCAGTTCCTCTACTGACCATTAGGGTCCGGATCCAACAGTGTGTTGATCTCCATTGACCTCCAAGTTAAAAATGTTCAATTTAACAGCATAAATACACATATTTACAGTCTGATACAAAAAATAGTTTTTGTCTCTGTAGTTGGATTTCACATCCATGATAACTGACAACACTCTTTGGAGAAATGCAGAGTTTCACTGTATGGTGCCCCTCTTTACTCAGCAATGGATTTGTTGCTGCATGTTCATGTTTTCCCTGGGCCAGGTGGACATGAAGCTCCTACTGCACAGTTGAGGAGAAACCAGAACATTGAGTTCTGTTGTCACAAATGCTATCATGTCTTGTTACAAATGGGTTCATGTCTCACAATTGCAAGACCTGCAACACTATCTCAGGTACCATCAACTGGACTGGGCTTTGTGAGCGTGATAAATTTCATATTGATTATGGTGATCAGCTTTATTGGTGTAAATGTGCATGAAAACAGCCAATGAAATGGTTCTTCTGGCTTTTGTTTGAGGAATATGATCATGTTGGTTGTACGTGTGCAGCACCTTTACAGAGACAAAACTTTCATCTGAACCAGGCATCATTATTCTTATTCACTCTTTCTAAATAATTTAACAATGCTGAATTCGGGTGATGGAGAAATGAGAAAACTATGCAGTAGTTTTCAAGAAGATGAAATTAGGCACTAAATTATTTGATTGACTGAAGAAACAATTGAGTGAACGGGGCTGAAGCTGCATCTTTCATGTCAAGGGAAGGATGACATCACCCGTTGTCAGACGAAAGAATCGGTCACATTTATTCAATGTGACATTAACATGGAAAGAAAATAACGATTGTGGCATAAATATTTTAAAACATTCCCGTTTGTCGACCATAATCAGAAGCACAGAGGAGGCACACTTCACTCCAGAAATGAGCAGAGGTCATAGTTAAAACCCGCTCACAAATGAAAGTGCACCTGGGAAGGAAGACCCTGACACTTCCAGCTGGAGGAGTCGCAGCGTTTTTATTTACTGTACTGATGCTTTACATGCAGGTGAATGTATCTAGTTACACTGTTCAAAACTTACTAGCTAACTTCTTCACATGAGTGTATCACATATTATTATTATTTTAAATACTGGCAGTTTTAAAGCACCTGTATTGAAAACTAAAGAAAAAAGAAAGCTTTTAAATACTGGCCCCAGCAAGAGAGAAAAGTCCCACAAACCTGTGTCCTTACATACATGAGGACACAGGTTTGTGGGACTTTTCTGTCTTACTTTCAATCTTCCTTGAGATCAGATGATATGAAAAAATGTATCCTGATAATCTTTTTTGCCATATTGCCAATCACCCCTTAAGTCCTAGCTCATGACAACTTCTTCGCTCCAGCTGACCGCGTTTCCAAACTTATGTGAGTCGAGACACATGGAGAGACACAAGACATCTTTTGAGACCCAACTTCATGCCAGGTCTTTAGGAAACTTTAGGAGAGAAAGTAGATTTTGCTGAGGCAATACTCCTTCCAGATGGTAACTGAGGCTCAGCCCCCCCCATCTCTCCCCCACAGGAACAGCATGTCTTATGTCCTGTGGAGGAGGCTGACTCCCAGGCTGAAACATACCTCTAACTTTAATGCCGGGCGACATCAAATACAGGGAGTTTCCTTTCTCTGGTACAAGCAGATCTGTCTGTGTTAATTACTCTTATCCAAGTCTGTGGATAGGTCCAACAGTGAGCATTGCCAACAACTCCCCCTGCACTCCTATTGGTGTGGCTTGGCTTCATGGAAAATGCTTCTACTGATGTTTTGCCATAATCTCCAGCCTGTCCTCCCTTTTCAACCTGGGTATGGATTTCATGACTGGAGCCTCCCTGATTATCTATGTACCCTGCAGAGCTGTCTTTATGGATGACATCCATTGTCCCATGGTGAATGTGGATGAGAACTGTTCAGTTGACTCAGAAGTGTTGACGATGTATAAACCACTATGCCGAAGTTTAATATCTTTGTATTTTCACCTTTCTCTGTTTCTTAATGAAAACAAATTAATGAACGGAATGACGCCCATGTCAAAATACAAGCCATGCCTTAATGCCGAATCGCTTTTAATAAACGTGTGTATGTTAATTAAAACCCAGGTAAGTGCACGTGGTAAAACCCAGGTAAAACCCGCGCACGTGCACGCAGCACGTGCTCGTTGAAACTGCCGCGATCGATTACTGTATTTAACAACCAACTAGAGACCATTTTTCGTCATATTTTTTATTTACAATTTATGTATGTTTGACTTTTTTAGTGACAACTTTTTATTCTAAAGCCTTATTTAAAACTAAACAATTTGCAAAATTTGGTCTTAAATAGCGCCCTGTAGGTAATTAGCGACCCGCCCTGGTCTTCCTACCCTGCTTCTTCTATCTCTTTTTAAATGTTAAGAAGCCCCTTGCTGGGTCTTCTTTACATACATATACCTCTTCCTTTTCTCTTTTCAGGTGCGGAGACATGCTCAGTTGCTGAGCTGTTTTTCCCACTCTCTTCTGGCTATCTTGCTTCCTCTGTCTCGTTCAAATATACATAACTCCTTCCTTCTCCTTTCAGGTCCAGAAGCTCACCGCTGGGCTTTCTCCTCCTACTCGCCTGTTCATGTCATGTAATAAAAACTTTTTTTTTCTTTTTTTCAGACTCAACTGACCAGCTTACCATGCTGTTCGGCCTTTTCTTGTTGCAACTAAAATAAAGTACTAAATTTGGAGCTCACTGTGATTGTGTTTTTGATAAAGAACCTCTCTGCCCAATTGTTAAAATTGCCAGAACAAAGATGAGCAAACATGCACTAATATGAGGAACTGTGAGGAAACCTGGAACTGGCTTCCTGTTTCTCACAACTTCTCTGTCCTTGTGCTTGCTCCGAACGGACTCTCCTGATGAACGTCTGTCCTGGTCCTGAAGGAGACAGCAGGTCCTGGTTCTGTGTGAGTCTTTAACTGATTCTACTGGAACTTTTCTGATACACACATCTATACAATATTTACATTGCAGAAACTAATTACCGTAGTCCCTGCAGAGAAGATTGGTATCCTTTTTTTCATGTAAATTTGTTGCTGCCATGTCAACTAGCCAGACCTCTTAGGTCTTCTGGGTCAGGTCATCTGGTTTAAGTCTGGTCTGTGTCCCCAGAATCAGAACAAAAGATGAATAAGCACGATTCAACTTTTATGCTCCACAGATCTGGAACAAACTTCCAGAAAACTGCAGGAATGCTGAAACCCTCATTTGTTTATGGCTGGCTCTGACTTACTTATTTAAACCATTCTGAATTGAATTTCAAACAATCTTAATTTTAGTACTACACTGTAACTCTAGCTTAAGTTTGACTTTTCTTTATTATGCCATTCCACTATAACTCAGTCTTTTTTCTTTACTTTTTATATTTTATAGTGTAAACACTTTGAATTGCCTTGTTGCTAAAATGTGACACTCTCTTTGCAAATTTACCACAGAAAACCTTAATTTAGTAGGATGTAAATAGCTCAAAAAGGCCAGAAAGATGAGGAACTGAGAGGATTACGCCTCAACTGTCATCTACACTTCAGGAAAACAAAAAATCAGAGGAAGAACAATTATTGCTCTTTTCACTTCCGATTTTTAAAAGTTATTAATTTATTACATTTTTCACAAGGTTTCCACATTTTTATGGTGTTTTAATGAAAAATGTGGTGTATTTTGGTAAAAAATTCTTCACAGATATAGATGGCATCTTCCTGTTCAACCATACAGCTCAGATCACAGCAGCTGACCTGTAGGGGAGTGGGCTGATCTGCAGGAGGCAAAGCTGGGTCAGTAATGTCTCTGAAGCTCTTTATGGGAGTGTTTTAACAATGATTTCAGATGTGCTTATAAATGGTACTGAAAAAGAAAATCTCTTCATAACATGCCCCCTTAAAAGAGGGAAAGAGGAAGTTCTTATATTCTAATTTAGGTCTGCTGTGAAACCTTCAGAAGTTGATAAATCCTGTTGCTAGGCAGTACTTACTCCTATTTACTCAACAGGAAAGGTTTGCCTTCGCTGGGCCATAACAGAACTTTACTGTCATCAGTTGTGAAATCAGGGCAAATCTGTCAAAATGTTCAAGGTCCTTCCTGGTCCTGCTGAAAGGAATGCAGAAGAGTTTTAATGGTTAAAAAAACCCAAAAACTTTTATTGTGTGTTCAACATCTATTCACTACTGGCATTCAGGTTTTCAAAAACAAATAACACCTTCATGGTGCTCCGCCCATTTTACCCAGGATGCATCCAGTGAAAACTTGTGTAGATCAGGGTTTCTTTTAGACCAGGGGTGTCCAATCCTGGTCCTTGAGAGCTATTGTCCTGCAGGTTTTAGATGTTTCCCTGCTTCTTCACACCATGACACAAGTGGCTGTGTCATTGACAGACTTGTTCAGAAACTGATACTGAACATCAATTAGAATCAGGTGTGCTGAAGCAGGGAAACATCTAAAAGCTGCAGAATAGTAACTCTTGAGGACCAGCATTGGACACCCCTGCTTTAGACCCTTGGGCCCAGATTTCCAAGTATAAAGTGGCCCAGGGCCCGAAACTAAAGCTTTCATTTTAATTTATACAAATCTTGGTTTGTTTTGTATTCAGTAACTACATCAAGTCCACCAGTAATTTAACAAGGTAAAACCTTGTGAAATATATAATATCCTGTGATGATCTGAGAGACGTTCACTTATTTAATGTATGTAAATCTGCAGATTATAGTAGACACCAAGCAGGCCAGCAATTATTTCAACAAATCAAGTTGCTACTAGAACAAATTTAAAGGCTCAAGCTTATTAACACAAAAATCAGAAATCTGAAAATGTTTAGATTAAAATAGACTCAGAAAAATGAAGAGAAATTTTAATAAATTAGTTATGTGGTAATACTAAAAAAGACCCCTTGTGATGAATAAAAACAGTAACCCTTGTTTTCCCTTGACTGGATCCAAGCCCCACCCCTATTGGAGCCAGGCTTGGGGTAGGGCTCGATGGCAATCACCCAGTGGCTGGCCCTGGATGCCCTGAAGAGGAAACATGGATCCCCCTTCTCATGAGCTCACCTCCTGTAGGAGGGGCCATAGGGGTTGGGTGCAATATGAGCTGGGTGGTGACCAAAGGCGGGGGGCCTGGCTGTCCGATCCTCAGCTCCAGAAGCTGGCTCTAGGGACATGGAATGTCACCTCACTGGAGGGAAAGGAGCCTGAGCTGGTGTGTGAGATTGGGAAAATTCCTACTAGATATAGTTGGACTCACCTCGACACATGGCTTAGGCTCTGGAACCAGTCCTCTTGAGAGGGGTTGGACTCTGTTGCACTCTGGAATTGCCCAAGGTGAGAGGCGCTGTGCAGGGGTGGGCATTCTTATTGCCCCAAGCTCATTGGCTGTACATTGGGCAATGTTCAAACCTGTGAACGACAGGTTAGCCTTCTCTCACCTTTGGGTGGGTGGACGGGTCCTGACTGCTGCTTGTTGCATGAGCAACAAACAGCAGTTCAGAAAACCCACCCTTTTTGGAGTCCTTGGGTGGGGTGCTGGACAGTGCCCCTGTTGGGGACTCCCTCATTCTGCTGGTAGACTTCAGTGGTCACATGAGCAATTACAGTGAGACCTGGAAGGGTGTGATAGGGAGGAATGTCTCCCTGGAGTTTTGTTTTTTGACTACTGTGCTCGTCATAGATAAACCATAAGGGTGTCCACATGAGCACTTGGCACCAAGATAGCTTTGGTGGCTGTCATGGCGATAATCCACAAACATGCTGGTGGACACCAGTATTTAGGGATCTCATCAAGTTGAAGAAGGAGTCCTATAGGGCCTTTTTGGCCTGTGGGACTCCAGAGGCAACGGATAGGTACCAGCACATCAAATGGAACATGGCTTTGGTGGTTGGTTCGGCAAAAACCCGGGTATGGGAGGAGTTTGGAAAGGCCATGGAGAACAACTTCCAAACGGCTTCAAAAAGATTCTGGTGCATCATCCAGCGGCTCAGGAGGGGGAAGCGGTGCACCACCAACAGTGTGTATGGTGGAGATGGTGCACTGTTGACCTCGACTTAGGATACTGTGAGTTGGTTGAGGAAATACTTTGAATACCTCCTCAATACCACCAATACGTTTTCCTATGAGGAAGTGGAGCCTTTAAATTTGTAAGTGTGCTCTCCTATCTCCGGGTTTTTGGGTGAATGAGAAACTGCTGGGTGGCAGGGCTCCAGGGTGGATGAGATCCGTCCTGAGTTCATTCAGGCTCTGGATGTTGTGGTGTCTTGGTGTCTGGTTATGCAACATCACATGGACATTGGTGACTGTGCGTCTGGATTGGCAGACTGGTGGTAGTTCCCCTCTTTAAGAAAGGAGAGAAAAGGATATGCTCCAACTACAGGGGGATCACAGTCCTCAGCCTCCCTGGTAAGTTCTATTCATGGTACTTGGAGAGGAGGGTCCGCTGGATAGTTGAAGGTTGGATTCAAGAGAATCAGTGTAGGTTTTGTCCTGGCTGTGGAATAGTGGACCAACACTACACCCTAAGGGAGTCTTGGAGGGGTTGTGGGAGTTTGCCCAACCAGTCTACATGTGTCTTGTAGACATGGAGAAGTCTTCCGACCATGTCCCTCGGAGGCTCCTGTGGGGGGTTGCCCGGGAGTATGGAATGCTGGAATCCCTCATTCAGGCTGTCCTGTCCCTCTGCATCCACTGGCAGAGTTTGGTTCACATTGTCGGCTGTAAGCTGTATTCGTTTCCCACTGGGGGTTGGACTCTGCCAAACCTGTCCTTTGTCACAGATTCTGTTCATTACTTTTATGGACAGAATTTCTAGGTGCAGTCAAGGAGCAGAGGGTGACCTTAGCATTGGGTCTCTACTTTTTGCAGATGATGTGGCTATATTGACGTCATGAGGCCAGAACCTTCAACTCTCACTGGAACAGCTCGCAGTTGAATTTGAAGTGGTTGGGATGAGAATGGGGCAGTTTTTTTTCACCTCTCCTGAACTTTATTTATAACACAGCTGAAATACAAACTCATAAAAGCTGTTTAAAACCCATTATATAAAATAAGTTATAAAACATTTTCCAAAAAAGTCAGCTCTCATTCTGAGTCATGTTCAGAGTGTTTATGTTCAATTAAACTGCAGACATTATTGAACATGTATTAGCCTGCTAACTGAACAGTGGTGTCATCACTGACGTTCCAACAAAAGAAAGACTAAACTGTTTAATACTTATTGACAACTGTTAGTGGTGGATCACTAGGCTCTTGCTTCAAGCTAGCTGCAGAACTTTCGTAAATCGATCATGGACACTTCAAGCACACCTTGTGAGTTTGTTGCCTGTCAGAGGGTTGCTTGGCCATTAACTGGAGACCTTCGCCTCTCCCTGGTTGTGGCTGTTAGTCACTGGATAGATTTTGTTTTATTGGCTGTGCATCATCAAGATCCCTCATCATTCCTGAGATATATTTTGTAAAAACACAGCTCAGCAACTGTTCCACATGGAGAACATAGAACATCCTGAAGAGGTCACTGATACAAACAAACCTGAAGAAGATATATTTGAATATAATTGATAGATTTAGTGATATTTATAAGAAATAAAACCAGGTTCATAGTTTAGTTCCTGAAAAACCTTAATGAGACAGGTATGACTATATGTGGTAAAAGTTCATCTAAACATTTGCCTTCAAAAACCTCTAAAACTCTCTGTTCCACAACAGGAACACCAACAAATGCTGAGATGTTCCAGAATGGATTTGTAGAGTATTTAGGTTCAAACTTCACAAATCCAAATAGATATGAAGTGGAAGATTGGTCAGATTTCTGCTGCTTCATTTACTGTGATCTGACAATATTTATACTTAATTTTACAAATCTGCTGGAATCCCACATGTTTCTTTAATTCAGACACCAGATTTATTCACATGAAGCTTTTAGTGGAGATTTCCTCATTTTAGATTGGATATGTCGTTTCAGAACAAAAGACTCAAAAATAGACCTGGTTTCTATTCTACTGTCTGTAAGACAAACATCAGCCAAACATGCATTCAAATATAAGAAAAAATCTGAAATGAAGTATTCCATGAGACTCACTAGAACCTACTGTGAGTTTAAGAGGATCAATCATTTTGATTGCTCCTGAGTTCCAAAGATCTGCATTACTGAATTTACTGGACAAAAATTCAGATGTAAATATCTAGAAGGTAAAGGTTTCTCTGACTTCATCAGGGAGCTGTGATGACTTCAGCAGACCTGTTGAACATCCTGGAAGATCTGGGAAATGAGGAGTTCCATAAATTCAAATGGTTCCTACAGCAGGCCGACACCCTTCAAGGCCTCCCAGCGATCAAGAAGAGCCACCTGCAGACAGCGAACAGGATGGAGACTGTGGACCTGATGGTCCAGACCTACAGATTTGCTGGAGCTGTGGGAATGACTTGGAAGCTTCTAGAGAGGATCAGCAGGAATGACCTGTTGCAGAGTTTGTCTGCCAGCAGCTCACTACCAGAAGGTCAGTCCAGACTATGTAAATGCAGATGGTCCTCCTGGACATCAGGGAGACACCAAGCTTCAAGGTCAGCCTCAGTATGCAGCATTAGTGGAGAAATAAAATGAGGTCTCTGCATTTGTAGGCCCCTAAACAAGAAGATTTAAGTTCTTTGCTGTAAAGAACTGAAATTATACCTCAGATATGCACCTCAGATATGTGGGTAGCGACATAAAACAGTGTTTATGAAAATGTGTAATTTTATAAAGTCAAGAATTTACTAAATGTATGATGTCAGAATTTTGTCTCAAAAATATTTGATTAAAAAAAGTTATAAATTCTGATTTCTGCTCACCCTCAGAGCGATCTTCTCCTGAGCTAGCTCAGCTGCCTTAGCAATATTCATAGTTGCTAACCAGTTTTTTTTTCTGATATAATTTTTAAACTGTACTGTTATTTTGTTTGTAAAGTCATAATTTATTATTGATATTTATTGCTAATTTGTAAGTTTCTAAAGTTAGAAGACATTTTTGTCATAATTTTACCATGTCTAATTTTTTTCCTCAGTTGACCTACTACGCTATCATGCTAGCTGAGCTAGCTTCAGCTAATGTTGTTAGCTAGAATGTCTGAATGATGCATTCCAGTTTGGCATCTGTCTCTTCCAGCTTCCAGGTGTTTAACTCTCATTATTTATGTTTCTGTCAGAGGAACTCAATGATGTTGGAGAGACTTCAGAGAAGGGTGGACCTTTGTCTTTTCAAACTCAGGCTCCTCTTCCTCTTACTGAAGGTAAAACTGCTGAACTCTCTAGTTTGTAAGGAAGCTCTAACAGACAAAACATCTGTCTTCTGTAAGAATGGACTTTAACCCCAACTCCTTCAATTCTGCTCCTCCTTTAACATGTTTGAGTAATTCTTATATTTGACCACGAAGCCAAAACCTGCAAGAACAACATTCAAAAGCTGATTTCTGTGAAGTCAAAACAGGTAACTGAAGGTTTCAAAGTCACTTGTTATAAACTGGTATTCTTGTATGGTGGTGCTCAGTGGTAAACATACAATCGTTACCCTCCTTGTCAAAATCATTTAATTAATCTCCCCTTTTAGACATCACTTGTTTAAGACTACAAGTGGGTTTCCATTAGTAGGGGTCTGGATTAGTTTCCAGGTTCTTTATTGTTGGTATGTTTTTAACCAGAAATTGAGTTTTCAGGAATTTCTGCTGGGCCAGCAGTTTTTCTATTGA
>JAOWBL010000433.1:0-17588 GCA_028564865.1 Zenarchopterus dispar | reverse complement strand
CAAAACTTTGATTTTCTGAAAATCGCATTCAAAGTTACTTGTCTTCATAAATACAGAGGACAAACATTAATATTGGTGCATTTAAATGTAATTTTTTACCTCTGGAAGTTATGTTTAGTCATTTCTAGAGTTCAAAAGAGAACAGTTACCCATAATTTGCAGCAGTAAGCTCAAATTCTAGAGTGGATAAATTTTTACCCCGAAGACCCCTTAAACATACAATAAAGCCGTGGTTCTCAAGGAGTAGTTGGATGAGTAACAGGACTGGGTGGTCATAGTTCTTCCTCTGTAATAGTCTTTCTGTTGTGGTTCTGGTTGCAGTGAAGTTATATTAAAGTGTGATGCGTTCGAGTCTCGACCTGCACAACAACACTTTGTAGACCTGTTTAAAATGGGGCAACAGACTCATTATTGTTGCTCTCTCAGTCATGCTCAATGTGCAACTCAGAGCTGCAGGCTACTTTTGTTTTCAGAGAAGAAACAGCAGAAAAGCTGATCTGACGGAGGGAGAAAGTGCAGAAGAGAAGCAAAATCCTCATGTTCAGTGAGCATTGCATCTGATAAAGGGAGAAGATGAGGAAACAGCACCATGGTGCAAATACTGCTGATATTTGAACCACAAATCTTCCCTGAGGCAACTTTACAAAAAAAAAAAAAAATCCTACACATCCTCTTTAGCTATGCCACAAATAACATGTTTTTTCCCCCTAAAAGCAGCAGCCAACATGTTTACTTTCAAGTTTTCTGTAAAAGTTACACAATATTATGGCGGAATTGAAATTCCTCTAAATATTTCTTATTGCTTGAGGATTGGAAGTTGGAGTAAACTTCGTGGGGAGTCCAGTGGCAGCTCTACAGTTGAAAGGGGAAAAGGCTTCCCTGCTTTAATTTGGATTTGTCTCACTGTGTTAAGGTGTGATGATGGTGATTTTTATATAACTGTAATGTCCTCAGGGCTTCAAGGTTGTCCTGCCTAAACTGCTAGATCCATCTGCATCAAGGTCACGTACTGTCCTTATGCAACAGGGTACAGATGCCATCTTCAAGCGGTAAAAGGACACTGCTGTGTAGCTTGATGCACAGATGGCTGTGAATTTGAAAAACCGATCACTCGATTTTGAAAAGGTCATTTTCAATTCTGTTCTTTCGTATACATATAGAATGGCTCTTAAAGTCAGGCTAGTTTAAACATATGTTGAAAAATAAGGGACGAAATTGACAACAGATAAAGTTCCTGGAAGAGATTAGGAGGCAGGGCTGTGGCTGTCTTTAACACAGGCAACTCTACACTTCCATTTGGAGTTCAAAGTGACCACGTAAACCTAGAAACTACTCCATGGAAATGAATAAATAAGAATTTATTTATTCATTTACTGATTTTGCTTGGATGATACCTCAGAAAGGGAGAATGATCTTTGAGTAACATCAGCCTCAAAATCAAGAAGTAGTGGTTTAAAAATAAATCTGCATTTCCACGAGCCAGGGTGTGTTTTGTAATAGTGACTATTTCTTTCTTTTGTGCCTAAATATGGATTTCGGCAAGTAATTTTGATGACTTTTGTCACAACCTTGCATTGGATTCACAACAGTTATTTTTTTTGGGACTTTAATGAGAGTTAAATAAATCAAGACTCTTCAATGAAATTATCTTCTACAAGGAATAGAAGCGTTTTATATATACAATGACACCATTTAGTTTGGCATCTTTGGAAGCTGCCAGTGTAACTGCTACTTGAATACACGTAATACCTGACTAATGCTAGAAATAGCAGTTAATATTAAGATTTAATGGACAAAATAAGCAGACAAAACCGAATATAGTGGATGTTTTTGAAGTGAAGTAAAGAGCTCAAACCTTGCTGCCATGAGGAGGGTGTCCGGGGAGCGATTTGATTTTCATTAACTGGTCGATTCAAGAGCGCACATTATCAAGAGTACAATTTTCAAAAGAAAAAGGTATCATTTATATATGCAAAGAAAGAGGAATAATAGGCAAGAATGGTGAAATTATCTGAAAGCATTAGGTGAGGAGCAAAGGGATGCATAAGTACTGATTGTCTGTTATTAAAATTCAGTCATCTCTTTCCACATGCAGGTACAAATGAGCTTTTTGATACAGGAAGTGGAGTTTTAAAGTGAGGCTTCTTTATTGATTTCTTTCTTTTTGTAGACTTTGAAATGAGCCAGACAGCAGGAGGGCTTTTCAAATAAGGGTTGTGTAATCTCATATGTGTTATTCTTAAAATGGGCTTAAAGAAAAGTTCAATCTCTTCACTGTAATTTGAGGTTGTTAGCAGAAAATGAGCAAGATGGCAGCATGGATTGTTTATATCATATGTCCTTTTGTGTAAAAAGTAATCTGTGACCCAGTTCAGGTACATCAGCAATTATTCATTGCTGACGTACTTGCAATTATTCAAGTTCTGATGTTTTTCTCAAAGGTAGGCCAAAATTGTTAAGTGCGTCTCTTAAGAAAGCAATCCCAATGGTGTAAAACCTAGAAAAATAAGAAATATGCTTTTGGGAATATTTAAATGCTTAACATTAAAATTGAGAACTATTTTTAGCATCAGTATTATGCATCTTACAAAACACAGTTCTAGCAGTTTTAGCATGAATAATAAGTGCAAATCCATGTAAAGTAGCGTGTCTAGTCAAAGTAGGTAGCAGACAGGCCAGCGCAGATGAAGATCTCAGTCTGATGATTTATTGTCATTTCCCACATGAAACCATCAATACACCACACCTTTGATATCTTAACTCATCTCCCGCTGAATCCAAGACCACTTTACTTACATACACAGGTTACACCCGTACCATTAGACTCTGACTAAACCATTATCTAGAAACAGTTCAAAATATGCAACACTTTGGCCAAACTATTTAGATGTTCACTCTCAAATTCTTTTACAAGTTCATATACTTTATTAAATACCTAAAAGTTAACCAATATTCTTGACAAAACATATCAAAAGGAACTCAAACTAACAAACAAATATAACTACTGAAATTAAAAAAAAAAAAACCTCCACTTGGTTTCACCCAATAATCCAACCAATGTGATAAAAGACAGGAAATGCTGAAGTAGCCCCTCCCAAACACTATACCTGCATGATGAATCAGAGAAAGGGAATAAACAAATTGTAAGTATAATCAATATTCAACCTATAACTAAATAAACAGGCAAGTCAAAGCAGATTAAACAAACAAAAATAAGATATAATGTGAAGGAGGACCTAACGAGTGGTGAGGAAAAAAAGCTACTTTGTCACAATGAGGAGTATCTTGAATGATGAAGAGATGAACATGTAAATGCACATAGAGTCATAAAGAAAGTAAAGTACTGTTCCCAGACAATTACAGCTTCTGAAGACATCAGGAAGATAAGTGGCCGTTATGCACTGCTGATCATGTGTCTTTGACTTATTGATCATTAGCAGGTGTGATCACTTCTATGAAAATAGTTTTGGTGCTTTACCTGGTCTGGGGTGTTCAGTTTTGTCAACAGGAAAGAGGTCACCAGTGATCTTGGAGAAGTAGTTGGTGTTGCCCATCTGTCTGGGAAAGGAATGGACTTACCAGCAAGTTCACTCCAAGGTCAGACTGTGCAATATTGAAACAATTTGGCTAGTTTGAGCATCTGGTTAAGACATCCTGGATGCCCTCGTTTGGGAGGTGTTCTGGGTGTTTCCACCAGAGAGGAGGCCCCGTGGCAGACCCGAGGACACACTGGAGGGATAGTGTCTCTTCACTGACCTGGAAATACCTCAGTGTCCCTTCAGAGAATCTGTGACTTGAGAGCTTTGATTCTGTTTTTCCTGAAACACAAATAAAAGTGTAAATTAATAGATAGATGGCTTCAAAATTTGCAGAAAAAAATCCAAGAGCTAACATTCAGACTCTACTGGCGCTTGTTTTATTGCATTTACACTGTTGCTCACTATGTTTTACTTGTCTTTTCATGAGCTGACAAACATAATATCCAGGACATCCTTGTAGGACCCAAACAGACTGACCCCCATCAGAAAGTTCAATGACGCATTGTCTCCAAATGTGTAATATTTCATAAGAAATGATCAATTACCTGTAGATGTCATAACAGCTGTCCCACTAGATTTGAATGTGAACTAACGATATAGCTATTAGAAATTTGTGAACAATAATTCAGAGGACCATATTTTAACCATCTTAATCTTGAACTACTTGTCAAACCAGTTATTTTTTTATTTGTTTCATTTGTTCTTCTGGTCATTTTTTTCTTTTTCTTTGCAAACAATTCTTTTCTTGCATTTAGGAGTTTTAGGAATAAATGCAAGAAAAATGCACTGATATTACCGTCATCTCGTCTTGAAGGGATCTAGTTTCTCTTTCATTAATGTGTTTTTTTTCTTTAGCTCTTTAAGGTGTTTTTTTTGCGTAATCACGTAAGAATGCAGCAAGGAGTATCTAGATGTTTATTAGAACAGTTTTTTTTTGTGTTGATGTATTTCAAAGAACTACTTTTCAAGGTGAAATAGTTTTCTTTTAACTGCTTAGTTCTGCTTATTCTTACAGAGAAAAAAGCCAAAATGATTAAAGAAAAATAATTTTGTGCATTCAGTATTGTTGCTCAGGGATCTGTATCTTCTGTTTCTGTGCTGAAAAGGGTACAGAACTTGGACAGAGGAACATCAAAGATCAGGTTGAGATTTTCATAAAGATTACTTTTCTTATCTGCAATGAAGTTTGGTGTTTGAGTCACAGTGACTTTGGACTGACTCACGCAGAAGTCTGAGTTACTTCTGCTTACACAAAGATTTTGCTATAAACAGTTTTTCTTGAATATTTCATTCAATGTAAAAAGAAATCATTAAGTTTTTGTGTTGTCTAGGTTTGCATGTGACGCTGCTGTCGTTGGAGAACACGGGAACAACTCACGGAAAGATGAGGAAGAGCAGGAGTGTTCTCACGGTGTCTCCCAACAATGTAAGTCATACTCTATCTGTCATGGTTTGTTATAGCCATAAATTTATGTCTCAACACTGAAAGTTTTATGATCTGTGTGTAGACTGGAGGTTCAGTTACTATTCGGCACAGAGAGCTAACCAAAGATGGGTTTCCCTCCTGAACAGACACACTGTTACTCCCGGTCTAGTAGTCACAAAAGGACATAACACGAAAGAAGTCCCACCTCCCACAATTCTCAAACAGCCAGTACCTTATCAGTTTTTTTTTTAAAAAAAGATTAAATTCACATGCATTTTTTCAAGAAACTAGAGCAAAAGCATCAGGGTGGACCACAGCCAAAATGGCAAAACAGAACTACCTGAAATAACCAAACGTACCTATCCAAAATTAAAAAACCTAAAACAAAAGACAACTACTTGCCTACCTCACTAAAATAAACACGAGAAAACTAGAATGAAAAATAAATGGCAGACAATCTCTAGAAACTCTAGAAGTTTACATTACTGTTGGAATACCAGTGGCTGGTTGAGGGAGGGGGGAGATCTGAATGAGCCTCTCCTTCTGTCATCCATCATCCCGGCTCTTTCATGAATTTGATGCAGCATCTTTCTTCAGGTAGTGGGACACTTCCACAATCCTGGTCCGGGACCATCACACAGGCGTTTGTTTGAGTAATCTACACAATTTCACATATATACATACAACATAACATATATTAACACTAAGAAAAGGGAGACATTATTTGAATGAGTGGGGATCATTCCAAGTGTAAAAATCAGCACGTTTCATGTGGCTCTGAGACAGGATGTAACCTGTTCCACTTTGCCCTTTCTGCTTTGACTTTTTTCTGCTCTATGTCAGTCTTCCTGTGCTTGGATGGCTCCTCTGTGTTCTGACTCACTTCCTTCAGCATGATTCTCTTCAACAGTTTCTCATTTGTTTTCTCTTGAGCTTCCACTCTTTTGCTCTCCTCTTCTCTTGTTTCTGATCGGACTCTCTCCTCTGCTCACCACTGCTGGCAGGTATTATTTTCCGTACATGAACTGATGCAAGTTAGCACCTTTCAGACAATGCTTCCTGCAGCTATGCAATCATCTTTCCTTAAACTGATCTATAAAAAGATGTGATGTGACATTTCTCTATAGTAACGCCAGTAGCACATGCATGCTAAACATCTGAGTCGTTGAAGATATAGTGTAAATATTTTAAAATCCATTAATCATTTTCATACTTTTTGTTTTTTAGGCTTTCTTTGCTCCAAAGTCCACCATATGAATTACTAGAGCAAATCAGCTGCTTTCATCTGTAGGCCGCAGTCTAGTTCACGTGGCACACTTGTACCTTTGTACAGTATGTGCAGGTCCACTTTTTACTGGCTGTGGGTGTTTTTTTTTTTTTTTTTTTTTTTTTTTTTTTGATTTGGTTTTTTCAGTAACTTTGCAGAAGGTGTGGGAGTGCATTACTCATTTTCATCTTTATCGTTCACTTTCCATGTTATTTTTAACATTGTATTTTTTTTTTTGAGTAAACTCTGCATCTCACTCAACCTTTTCCCCTGCTCCCTCTCTCATGTTTGTCATTCCTTTTTTCCTGTCTTAACCTTTCACTTTAATTTGCTCATTTCTTGAGGATGTTTTGTTGCTAGGCTTTCGCTGTTGGCTAAAAATACACCTAATGTTGCGACATCGATTGAGCTTTTCAACCTCTTGCGGCTGCACTGGTCCTGCTATCCTCAGAGCGACAAATTCCTCGGCTTCGTGAGTCTGAGCTGCTAACTGCTCAGGAGCCTTCAGTATAATTGTCAGGGACAGTCAACAGGGACAATTTTTAAATAATACTGTTAGAAAATAATTATTGAATGGAGGAAATGTTTCTGTAAATTTCCTTCAAAAGCAGAAGCAGTTTGTAGCATTTATAGCATATTTGATTTCTTTCCACTTGTCTGACAGTACAAATACCTTTTTTTTGTGAGCTTGTTCAATGAATGTTAACAAACAAATTGGTGTTGATTCAAGAAATATGCCCAACTGTGGCTTCACCAGTGGTCGATGTTGGGAATTTTGGATTTATAAGTAAGACTATTTTATGTGCAGCAACTTTTTGTACTAAACTACAAAACATTAGGCACCAATAAAACATGGATGGAATTTGTGTTTCCGGCAATATGGTCATAAATGTTAGCACAGGGGGAAATGGAGTTACAGAATAACTTGGTACTTTCTGACAAGACTTGAATGTTAATCCACTTAGTGTGGATGGGGTCTGTACAGGCAAACTTATTTGTACAAAAAGTGTTCAAATAGGACTGTTCTTTGCTTCAGTATTTCTTATTTGCTGTTTCACAATCATATCATATGTTTTATATATATATATATATATATATATATATATATATATATATATATATATATAAAAAATACGACGGCGTTGGGATTCAAGATCAGAAAGGCTCTAATAGGTCATTTTTAACAAGTGTGTATAAAAAAGTATGCAGCTTTTCCTAAGCTGTTTCTGACTCTTAACTGCTCACATATGAGGGCTGGATCAGGACAGGCATCAACTAATCAAATGATGGGTTTTTGGAGCTCAGATTAAGTAATCAAAAGGTAAGAATGAAACTAGACAAACAGCTCTTTCCTGCCCTTTCTCTTTTGTGTCTAATAAGGAAGAAGGGTGTTACCACAGCAACAATAACTCCTGGCACTGCGTGAACTATGACCACTTTAACCTTGCTTGTCAATCACTTGATGTTTAGAGCTCACACTTCTCACTTTTAATATCCTGTTGCCACATGAGCTGACTGGTGTTAAGTTCTCTCTGTTTTGACCCATGGTTTTTATCTTTACACAGAATAAAGTAACAAGAAAGTATTTCACATTAGCAGGTTATTTTAATCACATGAAGCAGTGTGTTTACAAAAAAGCTTTAGAGCAAAGAACATGCACAGATTCAAATCTAATATGTACATTACATTTGTCATTTCTGTAAAGTGATTAGAAAAAGTGACAGTTCACTTTGAAAAGAAAGGAACCCAAAAAACAAACACTTGATAGATTCTTCTTTCTGCTTTATGACTGAAAAGATCTCAACTGAGTAAACCCATTTTGAATCAGCTGTCGGTCTTTGCATGTTCACCTAATATCAACTGAAGGGTTTTTCTACCCATCATTTTTCTTAAAAAAGTTCTCCAGTTCCCTTGCTTCAAAATTACATCAGCTGATATAATTTAGAAGAGCAAAGTGGTGATACAATGTGTCTAGGAAGCCAGGTGGAAAAGCAAAAAGGCTAGAAGCATTGGAGGAGGATGCAACCTGTTCAGTCATGGAGTAAGTGGATGGAGGGGAAGGAGTATGTAAAGAATCCATCAGGCAGGAGGATGACCATGAAGATAGAAATTGGAGTGGTGATGATGTATGTTGTTAGTGCTTACACCCCTCAAGTTGTTGGTTGTGAGATGGAAGAAAAAAAAAATTCTGCGATGAGTTACATGAGAGCATTCCTGGGGGTGAGAGAGTGGTGGATGGAGGAGGCTTTAATGGTCATGTTGGTGAAGGGAACAGAGAAGATAAGGAAGTGATGGGCAAATGTGGTGATAGTGACAGGAACATGGATGGACAGATGGTTGCAGGCTCTGCAAATTGGATGAAAATGACTGTGGTGAATAATATGAGGGAGGAGGACAGTGTGATATATGAGTGGTGGTATGAGCATGCAGGTGAACTACTCTTTTTGTAGCGGACGTAATCTAAAAGAGATTGGAAACTTTAAGGTGGTGGCAGGGGAAAACAAAGCATAGTATTGAAGGATGGCTGCTCTGTGAACATCACAGAGGAATTTAAATAGGTTCTGGTAGTGACGAACTGCCAGATGAATGAACATCTACAGGGAAATGTTATAAAGGAGGCAGATGGGAAGGTGATTAATGTGTCATCTGGACAAAGGAGAGACAATGTTAGGAGACTTGGTGGTGGAATCATGAAGTCAGGAGGGTATACGTAGGAAAAGGTTAGTGAAGAAGAAACTGGATAGAAGTATGTAAGGGTACAAAGATATTATGTAAGGCAAAGAGGGAGGCTTATGTTGTTTGAGAACTTGTTTGAGAAGCTGAAGACTAGGAGAGAAGGATTTATACCAAATGGCGGAACAGAGAGATTGAGGTGGAAAGGCTGTGCAAGCAGGTTAAGGGTGATTAAGGATAGAGATGGAAATGTACTTCCAAATGAGGAAGGTTTGAGGGACAAGTGGGAAGAGTACTTTAGAGAACTGATGAATGAAGAAAATGAGAGAAGGGGAGAAGAGTGGAAGCTATAATCCCTGTAGGCCAAGAATTGTCAAGGGTCACCAAGGGTGAAGTGAGAACAGCTTTAAGGAGAATGAAGAATGGAGAGACGGCTGGTCCTGATGACGTATTGGTGGAGATGTGGAAGTGCCTAGAGGAGGAAATGTGTTCAATTGTCGATTTTCTAGAATAAAGCCGAAGTTCAGAGATGCTGCAACTATAGAGGTATAAAGCTGAGGCTAGGTTAGGAAATGTGACCCCCCGTTTTGAGTACGGCAAATAGCACTGCAATGCTGGTGAAGATGTACAAGGAAAGTTAGAGGAAGTCACATTGTAGATTTAGAGACAAATTTGCTGAAGGTGTACAACAAATTGCACAACAGAGTACTGAGAGATGAGTTGTGATATTGCACGAGGAAGTCAGTAGTGGGAGAACAGTAGCACAAGACATTTGTGGCATCAGCATCGTGGCATCAGCATCACAGCAGTGAGGTGTCCAGTTTGAGTAACAGAGGGGTTTCAGGTGGAAGTAGGACCGTATCATGGATAGGGCTTAAAACAGCCTTGTTTCCCTTGGTGATGGATAGGTTTACAGATGAGGTCAGGCAGGAGTCTCCATGAATGATGATGTTTGCGGATGACATTGTAATCTGTAGTGAGACCAGGGAGCAGGGGGAAGAAAACCTGGAGAGGTGAAGATATGAACCAGAGAGAAAAAGAATAGCAAGATAGTATACATGTGTGTAAATGAAATGGAAGCGGGTAGAACAGTGTGGATGCAAGAAGTAGAGGTGAAGAGGGTGCAGTAGTTTAAATACTTTGGCTCAACTGTGTAGATCAGTGAGGGGAGTGGAATGAAGATGAGGAAGAGATAGCAGGCAGGATGAGAGAAATGGGGAAGCGTGTAATCTGACAGAAGAGAAGAGAGTAAAGGCAAAGGTTTACAAGATAGCAGTGAGACTGGCTCTGTTATTTGACTGGCCAAGAGATAGGATGGAGGTGGTGGAGTTGAAGATTTTCTTTGGGAGTGACAAGGATGGAGGAAAAGTTTTCACATATATTGTACTCATTTTCTGTCTTGACTGTTTCTTCTTACTTTGATTGCCTTTCCAATAATCTGTGTGTGCATGCTAAATAACTGAAGCTCAAACCATATAAAAATGGCCTTCAGCAAATATGTCCCTAGACGTTTCCGTGCTCCATCCTCTGACAATCTAAATTTATCACATGTCACGTATTCTGCTGTGGCAGGGGAAAATAGGTAATCTATTTTGTCTCTTGTCTGAGACACAGAGATGAGGCTATTTCACAGCAATAAAGAAAAGATGATGATAAAAGAAAGAAAGGAGGAACAATAATTCACCAAACAGTTTTATTAATATCCTGTTCCTCTGTCAACCCTCGTGGAATATTTCATCAAGTTAAGCAGCCAAATTGAACCCAGTGGATGTAATAAAACTGAAATGACCTTTGATTAAAAAACAGCAACACCATCTCTGACAAAAACATGGAAAAAGATTTATTGAATGAAAAGTAATCTTGCATTCCTTGCCATTTTTCTGTGCAAACATTTGTCTAATCGATGATGTGTGTAAATCTGTGCATGTTAAATACAGAAGAATATGAGTGTATTGGGCAACAGTTGCTTCAACCCTAAAGCCAACAGCAAACCATATGTTTGCATCTTGTTGAATGAACAGGTGGGCGTTTTCGCTCACATGTTCAGAAAATGGAGAGATCCTTGTGCATATTGCTAGAAGCCATCCTCCAGATGAATGCTTATTTCATACAAAACCAATCAGTCTTCTCAGTTGGTCTCTGAGTGCTCCCCTCTCTTTTTCTCTCACTCCCCCTCATCTTTCTCTCATTCTCCTGTCAGCTATACTTCCTCCCTCTCCCTCTGCCTTCCTCACCCCTCTCTGTAAGCCACCGCTCTCATGGACGTGCCCCTGCTGTTCCTGCTTGTCTCCTTTCTATCATCTCACTTACTTTCCTCTCTGTTTTACATTTTCGCCTCCTGACAACCAGCAGCCATCCTCCCTCTCTTTCCTCTCTCGCTCTCTGTGCCTCTTGTGCTTTAACTGATGGGAGGCAGGTGTTGTTTTCTTAGCTCTTATCGTCATCTCCTCCCTGTTGTTTTGTTGCCTTGGTGTCAAAATGGCAAGAGCGCAGAGAGCTCTGAGTGTCGGTGGGGTGAGCGATGAATGGGAAAGATGCCAAGGGTGCCCTGTGATGCATTATGGCTGCAGTCTGAAAAGACACAAGACACATAGTGCAAATGCATTTTTTATGAAAAGCAATTATTCGAAGAATACATTGTTCATTTTGTTCTTTTAGCTTTAAGGAAAAGCAAGAGTAAGGTAGCTGTCAGATTGTTCTGGGGATGTGTTACTTATTGCATGGCTCATGAGCCTTGTGTGATTCATCAAGCCTTTATTTGTTGAAATAATAAAAAAAAAAGATTACTTGATTATGATGAAAATCTTTTCAGTTTATGGAAGCCATGAAAATATTCAACATCCATCTGCAAGACGACACCATAGATTACAAACATCTAACTGCCATGGTCCACTCAGAGCTTCTCAGACTTCATCTCTGTCTCTTTCATTTATCTGTTTCATCGAGCAAACACCCAAAGAGAGATATTGGAGGGTTTGTTTCACCAGTTGTCCATTTTTGGGTTGGTGGGAGTCTTTTCCTGCCAACAAGGTGCCATACAGCGGTCCTAAAACAAAAGGCTTCAATCCAATAAGTAAGTTGCATTTATTTATAGAGCACCTCTCACAGAGACCAGTCAAACAATGATTTACAGTAAAAAAACAACAACTCGGTAATAAAAAAGGAAAAGGTGCCCTTAAAAAAACAAAAACAGCTGACATCAAGGGGACGTTGTTGAGTTCTTTGTGTCATTGCCAAAATATCCCGGCTCTTCTCAAACCGGGATCCATTGCACGTGCTGTTTGAAGATCCTAGAAACTCAACATCCCTGGACTCCCAACACAGCAAACCTGGAAGATGGCTTGCTTTTAATGAGATTCACAAAATCACAAGAGAATCATGTCAGGTGCTTCATGTTGTGCATTTGTGTACAAGGGAACAGTAACTGGAATGCCTGAATATGATCGACTCTTCAAATCTACCAAATGTTGCAAATCCCCTTTTTTCTTATTTTACCAATGCTGCTTCATCTGCAAAAGACACAAATATTGCATAAGAACTACTGTGCAGCGCTGCATGAGTGGGTAGTTTTTGTTAAAGTTGCATCATATGAATGCAAGTTTCAGAGGTTTTTTTTTTTTTTGGTTTAAAGATTCTTTGTAGTGAAATGATCAGTGTTATTCAAAATGTAGACCTCAAAAATGGACAAAAGTTATAAACACACTCAGAATTTTTACATAGTTTGTTTGATGAACATAAAGTTGTGTTAAGACCACCAGCTAACACTCAGCTTGAGCGATAACTTTTCATATTAATAGTTAGTAAACATACAAAGAGCTGACTTAACAAAGAAAAAAAAATTAAAAACAGCCTTTAATAAAGTGTACGACTCCAGCTATAGTCGACTCTGACTTTTCAGACTCTGTGCGTGATTTTCTGGGCTTTTCTTTCTATATTCGACCAGCAGAGAACTGAATCATAACTTTGAGTCTGACTCAGACCCGTTCAATTTGGTTCAGACTTCTGCACCACACGCAGCTCTGTCTCATTCATTTCCC
Organism: Zenarchopterus dispar; assembly: GCA_028564865.1. Classification (NCBI taxonomy): domain Eukaryota; kingdom Metazoa; phylum Chordata; class Actinopteri; order Beloniformes; family Zenarchopteridae; genus Zenarchopterus; species Zenarchopterus dispar. The sequence continues at coordinate 4,646 of JAOWBL010000433.1, read as the reverse complement.
AGGTGATGAAATGAACTGCTACCCCACAATTTTGTAAAAAAGAAGGAAAATGCTGGTTTATACAAAGGAAAGTGGAAGTGACTCATTGAGTTACTCAGCTTTTTCTGTAGTCAGGGTGTTCTGCTGGTTAACTCTTTGTGTGATGGTTTGTGTCGTGAGCTTTTCACAAAATCATGTCATTTATCAGCACAACATCAGAACGACTGAAAAGCATGGAAGCATGTTAGTTTAAAGTGATTTGAAAAAAAGGATTCAAGTATTGACAGTCAAGTTAGCACTGTTGCTTATCAATATTTTTTCTGAAAGGGCGGTATCTGGCCTGAAATCAGACTTCCTATTGTGCACAGTGTTTTTTCTCTATATGTGCTTAACTCTTCTCTTGTGGGTTATATGTGATCTTTCTTCCTCTTTGTACTGCTCTTATCACCACCATATCTCACTTTGCCTTTGTCTTTCCACGCATGAACTCTCATACAGGCTCTTTCCGGAGATGTCATCAAAAAGCCTCATTGCCTCCTCTTTACTCTTGAGCTCTGCGGGCAAAAAAAGCTCAACCGCAAAGGCGAGCACTTCGCCAGGCACTGTATTTATATCTGTTCTTCATACATAAAGACTGCACCCATTTCAGCATCAAAAGTCCGTTTTTACCACTTTGAATTTCTTTACATAAAGCGTCCAGCTTCTGATGGTTGCCATGTTATTCTAAAGAGCCGTTTCCACGCTTTCTCACAGCTGGATTTTCCTTCTAGGGAAGAAGTTGGAATGATTCATTGTTTTTAATTATTTCATTACCTGACTGAAATTTCAATGGCTCTTTTTTTTTTTAATTTGTTTTTTTTTTTTTTTTTTTTTTTTTTACAAAAGTAACCCACATTTAATGTTACATAAATCATCAGAAATCCAATCTAAGTCTTGGGTCCTGTCATTAATAACATTTTGTCAAAGCTTGTAAAGCTCGAGGGTAGGACATGTTGGTAATTTAACTCAGAACATTTTATAAAGCTTTTACTTGTATTTTCCTTTTTCTAGGATAACCTAATTATTTCTGCTGGATAAAGAATACTCTGTTTCTTATGTTGTGTTATGGGCCTCAATCCTGAGGTCATTTTACAAGTGTTGGGTTGTGAAACATGAGGCCCCCTCTTCTGTTTAATGTTGATTTTTACCATTTGAGGTAGCTGATTTCTTTTATTTGTCTTTTAAATCATCTGTCATATCTGTGCAAAATCTGTAGATTGTTATTCTTGAAAGAATGTCCCTGATCTTTGAGATGCAGGTGGAGCGCTGACTCAGATGACCTGGTTCTCCATGTGTTTGTGGAGTTGTTTAGTTTCTCCACCTGAAAGGTCCGTGCACTCCTCACTTCGCTTGACTGCAGATGCAACACCGCTCAGCTTTTATTTGAGTGTTGGGTTGGAAGTGGACCAGGATGTTATGTTTGGAGAAGATCGGCCTCGAGTTTTTGCAGCTCTTTTTCTTGTTTTCTGGCATCAGCAAAATGATGTTTAGAGGTATCCTTATAAAGATGTTTTCTGTTTTCTGTAGTGACAGAAGAGACACAGCGGTAGAATATAGATAAACGCACACACAAATGCCTCACAAAAACCATGCACACATCCTCATGTCTCATACACTTACACATATGATACCTTCCCTCATCAGAACATTGGATAAACTTCTACTACTACAACTTTTTATTGATGAGCTAACTTGATCTATTTGATCTATTGATTTGATCTATTGATGCTATTGCTGCACCTGTGTGTGTGTGTGTGTGTATGAAAATCTCCCTCTGCAGAGTGTTTTTATGCTTTTTACTCAATAAGGCCCAAACCAATTTTTATTCTTTTAGTACTACATTTTCCAGATTGCTTGGATGACTTGATAAAGGCTCAGTTCAGATATTTGCAGGTTTGAAGGGGTCTTTTGATGTCCTTGTGTTGCTTTTTCTTTTTCCTCTGTCTTGGGAAGAGTATTCTCAACCTGTTGGTGGATTTGTTTTCTGTTACAAAACATAGTGTTAATCAAGAAGCAGATATTGTTTGTTTTTTTTTGTGCAGGTTTCTGGTATATTTGTTTAGATTTGTCCACCTTCATATGTAGAATACAAGAGAGTCTATATCAAATGAGGAAAACCAACATCAAACAGATTTCACTTATCCAGCACTTACAATTCAGCTTTGATCTTCCACCCGGAACCAAGAAAAGGAAGTCCAGTAACTTTGATTTTAAGCCTTTTCAGGATTCTTGTGATCTGGATGATGTAGAGGCAACACCAGTTTAAGGGCATGAGGATTCAGTTTTAATAACTGAAGATATGACATGAACAATCACTGTGAGATTCAACTGATGAGGAGCTACATTTACAAAGATTTAGAGCACAATGTATCAACATCAAACCAAGATACGTTTGACAATTATTGATAAAGTCTAAAGTATTTATTAATGGTGATTTAGAAAGCTGACAAGACACAAGGTATGATGTGAACTTGCTGTTTCGACACTTCCAAGATGCAAAAAGCTGTTTTCAGTGTATTTGTTTGCTGTTCGTACTCGTTGAACAATCAGAATATTTTGAGCTCTTTCAAGACCCAACAAAACTAAAAGAAGAAAAAAAAACTCCATACATTTGAAAGTAAATGTTGCACAATATTAAGTCAGGTTTTATCATCTTATTTCACAATAGCTGGACAGAAATCACGCTAGTTTTTTTAAACATCGAGAAAAAAGTGATTAAGTTCAAAGAAAAAAAAATATTTAGGGAAAAAAAAGAATTTTAAGTCTTCATTTCTCTGTTTGCACATTGGAACATCCCAAATCAGATGTTGCTCTGTGCATTTCTGACCTCACTTATTATTATTTCGATATATACTGCTACCTGCAGAACTTTTTGCTTATAAAAGATTTTATTTTGTATTCTGACCTCTGGCCTCCTGTATACAACTCCACAAAGCAGTTTTCATAACATTCTGCAGCTTAATCTCTGTATTGAATTGTTTTTCTGCCTTGATGCTTTTGCATGAATTTTAAAAGTACAAATCATTTATGATGCTAGAGTGCCATTTTACCCAGGAATGTACCCACGAACGAATGAAGATCCCAATAACCCTTGCAGCTGATTTTGTAGCAAATGTGATTTGTGCTGCGCTCTCCGCTGACTTCAGTGCCTCTGTCGCTGAGCACACGCTGTCCTCCTCCCTGCTTGCTTTTTAGTTGCAGCTATTCTAACTCCCTGTGCATCATTGTGAATAACAAAGCAACTGATATCTGAGTACTGAAAAGAGAGGGCTTATCCGGTATGTCATTCTGATCCTGGATAACAGTGTGAAAAGAAGCATTTGCAAATAAAAACTAAAGCGAGAAAATTCTGCTCCTTTTTCATATATTGAGAGAGTTATAGGCCTTTAACAGTAAGCATACATTTTTGGTATTTCTTGTGGGTGTTTGAGAAATACAGTGCAGGACTTCAGAACAAAAGCCATGTGGAGATGGTTTTCTGACCTATTTTAGATGTGGTCGTAGTTTTTACAATGCTCCATTTTTTTCTCTTACTTTCTCTTGCTCATTTTCACTCATCAAGATTAAACATCCTCTTCAGAGCGTAAATTAGAGTGTGCTGAAATACAAACAAACATGGTTATTTTTACTCTGCCATTTGCAAAAAACACTACATGCTAACAAGGGAAATTCAGGTGACAAGTAAGACAGAAGAACTGAAGCTTAAAATCAAAGATAAGTGTTAAAAAAATGATCCTAAAATGTTGTAAACTAGAAAGCACAGTAGGTCTAGCTTTGAAATATTTTAACGTATTGGAAAATTAAAACAATTGTTTTTGACAGAGCTTTTTCTTTCCTAGTCTATTTCAAAGGATTACAGCATAATTTGAGACCAAAAAAAAAAAAAAAAAGTAAGTATAGAAGAGCTTTTGTGGTTCACTTGTCCTTTGTAATTTTTTGCATGCTAAAAAATAATTGAAAAATAATTTTCCTAGTCTATAGTTTATGGTGTCATGGTGTGGTTATGGTAATAATTATGGTTTATGGCTGTGATAAATCCCTTTTTGGATTTAAATATAGTATTTATACTTAAGTAAAAAGAACTGTGCGAATGCCGTTTAGTCAAGAACAAGTATCTGGCGCCACCTGGTGGACAAACAGGTGATAGAGCCAAAAAACAAAAAACAAACCAGCTGTAATTCAGCACGTTTTATTGTTTAATAATAGGAAACCATAAATCCTTTGCCTATATTGATATTAAAAATCTCTTTATAACTTTAATTTTTGATTTTACATATGCACATCCTATTTGTCATTTCTTCTCATTTCTTCTTCAGGATGTGAAAGAGCCTCCTGACTGCTGCCACAGTGAATCTTTCACTTCTCCATCCTGCTTTTTGGGTGTGGACCTCCGGCGAGGCCGGCGTCGCTTCTCTGGAAACCTGCAGCTGCCCCCTCTGTCATGGCGTCAGGGAGAGAGATCAAAGACACCCGACGAGGAGATCATGGCAAGGCCAACATCCCTGCCATTTGGAGCCCCACCCAGGATAGATATCACACCTGTGGATCCAGAATGGTGAGTAATTAAAGTGTGTGTGTGTGTGTGTACGTGAGCCTGACTGCCCAGTTCTGAACATCTCACATTAAAT
>JAOWBL010000432.1:0-17590 GCA_028564865.1 Zenarchopterus dispar | reverse complement strand
CAAGACCTACCGTCAATAAATCTGCTCACCTCTCATCTGTCGTGTCCGCTCTTGGATCCGATTGTGTACCCGTGACATGAAGTCATGACTTAAAATAAAGTTACAAACCAGGAATACCTCAGATGTAAAATAAAATAAAAACTTGTCGTGGAACAGTCTGGTTAAATACAAAGATTTTACTGATGAATCAAAGGCAACCCAGTTAGATTCGGAGGACTGGTGCTCCACCTTTTCCGGTTGACAGGTGAGGACAGGACATCTGATGATCAGAGTAGACGGCGTTCGGAGAGACATTTGTTGAGTGGATATGGAGCATCTGCTGGTCCTGTCACTTTTGATATGGGGCTCAGGTAGGAATCTACTAAAAAAATAGTGAATAAATGTATATATATGTATATACACACACACACACATATACTACTGTATGTGTGTGTGTGTGTACTCACCACTGTAGTGTCTTGAACCAATCTAAGTGTAATATAACGTATATTTCCTATGACATGGATAAGGCACATTTTGTGTTACGTTTTCTTTTTGAAAACTGCACTAATCCATTAATGACACTTGTATTAGATATTTTTGTTCTGTTTATAGTTTTATAAATATCTGCAGTTTCTCATAATGGTTATGTAGAAGGATATCTGCAGAAGATGTTCGGATCATAAAGCACCATTTCCTCGTTTTCCTCTCTCGGGATCTTTTTCTGTAAAGTCACAAAGTTCATAACCTTTATCAGATTCTTCCATTCACTATTTTTTTTCCTAACTTCAGTTCTGTAACTATCAAGTAGAAAACATTCCCCATTAACTGTAACAAGTCCATCAATTTCATATTTTGAGTGACCTGGGCAGTTTTTTTTTTTTTTCAGTGTCATGTAAACAGTTAATAAATTGATGGATCGACCACGTGGTAAAACAGGAGACAAAAAGGCAGACTTTTGCGCATATGCACAATTGGATGATGAGTGAAATTTATTAAAAGAAATAAAGGAGACTTTGCAAATACAATTAAATTAAAAAAAATACTGATTGGTACCATTTTTGTGGCATAGGTGTGTTATTTAATTATTGGTATGGTCCTGTGTTCATACTGGAAAATCTGCAGCTGAGAATTTTATATCAGAAACTTCTGGTATCAAAAAATACCCATAACAAAATCACCTAATGACTGGACTCTGGGGTTATTATGATTATTTTTATTAAAAACAAAGTCATTTCTGAAACATTGAACAGAATATCGTATTTTCCGGAATATAAGTCGCTCCGGACTATAAGTCGCACCAGCTAAAAAAAAAGCATAATGAAAACGAAAAAAAAAAACATACATGAGTCGCACTGGACTATAAGTCGCACTTTTTGGGACATCGTTGTCCCAAAAATAGAGAGAGTGGAACAGGAGTAATAGGAGTAGCAGATACTGGCACACAAGCAGATAGCGCCCACTTGCGGCTATCCACAGCAAGAGGAAGGAAGTGAGGAAGTTTTCTGAGATGTTTCTGAGTTGACAGGAAATGTTTTATTAAAAAAAAAAATTGAACTGTTTTTGGGCTAATGACCTCTGATCATGATGTTTATTTCTGCTTTTTTCTCCCCAGGTTCAACAGGTAAATAGAAAAATAAAAATAAGAACTGAGGATCAAATCAGCATAATTTATTGTGGGTTTTAAAAAATTTTCTCCTGTCTCACAGGCGTTGGGATAGCTGCAAAGACTTGTATGTGTGTCCTTTCAAGGAAGTCTTATAGAGTTCATTTTAAAATTTGTATGTTTGTTTTTAAATGTTTAAATGATCTTGCCCCACCGTACCTCTCTGAGCTTCTTCTCCCCTATTCATCTTCTTGGTCCTTCAGATCAGCTGACCTGCTGCTCCTACAGGTACCAAGGTACAGGAGGAAGCTCAGAGGGGATAGGGCTTTCACATTAGAGAGGTCTCTTCACTGTCCACTTTTAAAACCTGTAGAAAGATGTTAGAATTGTGAAGTGTCATGTTTGAATCATTGATTTTCTTTCTTCTCAACATTAAATTTTTTTTTTTAAATTTTGGCATCTGCTGTCTTTAACCTCTTATAGTTGATTTCTGCCATCTCCACAGACTCCATCAGGCTGATGGACGGGACCGGTCAGTGTTCAGGCCGATTGGAGGTGAAGACCAATGAGTCCAACTCTCAGTGGTCCTCAGTGTGTGAGGATGACTTTGACCATCCAGATGCAGAGGTGGCCTGTAGGGAGCTTGACTGTGGAGCGCCTTTATCCATCAAAGGGATGGTCTATGAAGAAGTGAAAACTCCCATGTTGATGAAGGAGTTCCACTGTGAAGGCAAAGAATCTTCTCTCCAGGAATGCAGAAGCTCCACATCACCTCAAACCATCTGCTCAGCTGGAAAAGCTGTGACACTCACCTGCTCAGGTAAAAATAAAATAAGAGCTGCAGATTTGCTTTTGCTCACTTTTATCAGCGTCAAACTTGCTTCTAATGATGCTACGGTTTTTGTCCAGAACCCATCAGGTTGGTGGAAGGAAGCAGTCGCTGTGCAGGTGTACTGGAGGTGAAAGTGGGCGAGTGGAGACCAGTTTATCTTGATGGCTTCATGTTCGTCCTGAGGGAAGCAGCTCTCATCTGTGAACATCTGAACTGTGGCTCTGTTGTGTCTGTGGGAGACAGACAAGTGTCCATGGTAACACCTGTGTGGGAGATGCGGTCAAAGTATTATCTGTCTGCATTTCCTCTGAAAGGTCATGTTTCACCATGGTACTCTTTATCCGTTACAACCATCACCTGCCTAGGTAAGCTCGTCAATGACATCATGTGACATCATTTAGACTAGCGGGAAACCCCATCAGAGCTGAGTTTCAGGAGTCGTCTGGACATTTTGTGTTTTTTTTTTTTCAAAATGTTTTGGGGGTGTGAATTGGTTTTATTTGCAAGTGGACAAAGTGAACGGAAAGAAGGAAATCAAAGACTAAAAGGTCAAATCAAAGCCACTCTGAGCAGCACGAAACAAGCATTTAACCGAAACTTTGACAAAAAAAAAAAAAATTTAAAGATATTCAGACTTCATTAAATAAATCTGAATACATTTACACAGACCAGAGCTCTCTGCTAAGATGTTACAGATTTTACTCACAATAAAACGATAACACTTGGTGCATTATTACGTCATCAAAACATCAAAATATTGTACTAAATCTAAAAGCTCAGTTTGAGCGGATGTTAAGTAAATTATTTCTCATTATCCTTGGCAAAAAGTAGTATACTTGAATTTAAGTATAACAAATATACTACAGAGCTTGTACTTGTAGTGTACTAGAAAGTATACTAACTTAATACTTCTCCTGATGAAATTGGAACATTTTTAAGTTTATAAAAGTACACTTTAAGGTATGCAAAAAGTACACGCATCTATATACTACTAGTAAACTAAGTATGTACTTATAATATATAATCTAGCTTACTGAAGTATGCTTAAAGTATAGCATAAGTACACTCTTCTACATACTGCCATTGTACTAGATACATACTTCTAGTCCACATTTTAGTTTATTGAAGTATACTTTTTGAACTTAGAATTACTAAAACTAAAAAATGCAATCTTTATCTATTTTACTAGTTTACTTGTACTTTAAGTATACTTGTAAGTTTGCTTAGCATATTTCTTGTAGCATCCTATTCATATACTTGAAATATACTTCTTAAAGTTAACTCATACTGTATGTACATAAAGGTAATACAACTGAGTATACATACTATTTACTGTAAATGTTTAAACTCCAGTACTACATGAACTTGAACATGCAGGTTTATAACAGTGGTAATACCTCAAAGTAAATAGGGAAAAAGATGCTAATTTAAATGTAAACACGAGTCAATGACTTGACCTTGTTCTGTACTTGGATCAAGTTAAACTAAAGTATTTGTACTTTGTGGCAGAAAGAAGTAAAAGGCATACTAAAATACAAGTATAAGCTTTAGTATTAAAGTATAAGTGTAAGTTGTAGTATTAATTTACTTAGTCTTTGGCTTTTCTTTATGCTTTTCAGTATATACCAAGTATACTTCAAAATACTATTCTTAAGTATATAAAATATAGTATATAAAAGTAAATTTCAAGTATGCTGCCTCAGTTTTAGTATAAAATAAGTATACTCCTAGTACACATGAATAAACTGCTTTTTGCTAAGGCCATACATCTCTGTCTGTCTAAACAAATCAACAGTATTTTCATAGATCAGAACAATAGTTTTGATTTTTAGAAAAATACCCAGAATGCTTCTTCTAGCATTACCAACTCCAATCTTCTGGTTCAGGTAGTTCAAAAATAAAGTAGGGGTGTTTTTGGAGTTACAACTAAATCACTAAAGGAGGATGTCTAAAGAGGTTAAATCATTTTGAGACTTTTTTTTTTAAAATAAGAAGATTAAAGACAGGATCTTCTGTCTTTAACCTCTTGTAGTTGATTTCTGCCATCTCCACAGACTCCATCAGGCTGATGGACGGGACCGGTCTGTGTTCAGGCCGATTGGAGGTGAAGACCAATGAGTCCAACTCCCAGTGGTCCTCAGTGTGTGAAGATGACTTTGACCATCCAGATGCAGAGGTGGCCTGTAGGGAGCTTGGCTGTGGAGCTCCTTTATCCATCAAAGGGATGGTCTATGAAGAAGTGAAAACTCCCACGTTGATGAAGGAGTTCCACTGTGAAGGCAAAGAATCTTCTCTCCAGGAATGCAGAAGCTCCACATCACCTCAAACCATCTGCTCAGCTGGAAAAGCTGTGACACTCACCTGCTCAGGTAAAAATAAAGTAAGAGCTGCAGCTCTATTAAACTGACTTTGTTCTATTCATGTGTTTTCTTTTCTTATTTCTTGGACCAGAACCGATCAGGTTGGTGGGAGACGTCAGTCGCTGTGCAGGAACGCTGGAGGTGAAAGTGGGCGAGTGGAGACCAGTGGATGTGTACGGCTGGAACATGAAAGACGCAGATGCTTTCTGTGGATTCTTCGACTGTGGAGTGAAGGTTTCTGTTGAGGAAAGAATACAGCCCAAAGGCCCAGCGTGGCGGGTCGGATCATCATGTCTTCAGTCTGGATCTGCTCTGAGGGAGTGTGTAACACCTACATCTCAAACCAGGATCATGCATCTAATCTGCTCAAGTAAGCCCATCAGTGACATCGTCTTTGACAGGACTTTTTTCTAGTGTGTTGCTCTCAGGTGTGTGAGTCCGACAGTTAAACTATCTGGAACATTTCCTCGTGTACAGAGGTCAGTTCTACGACCTGACCTGACTTCATCTCTGCGTTTACAGATCTGCTGGCTCAGCCAAATATTTCCGTCTCCTCCACCGATGACTTCACCGCTGGTCCTCAGGAGGGGGGTCAGGTTCTCCGGGGCTCCAGCTTCACCATCACCTGTTCCATACAGCCTCAGTACCCGGGGGGTTCCTTCCAGCTCACCTTCACCTCCTCCAACACAACACGCACCTACACCCAGCCAGCTGTCAATCACTCTGCACACTTCCTGCATCCCTCTGCAGGACCCCCCCACCACGGAAACTTCAGCTGTTCTTATCAACTCTACATGTTCCATCACAGCTTCTCCTCAACCAGCCGCCAGCTGTTGCTCACCGTCTCAGGTGAGATGAGAAACGCTGAAATTTCTTTTTAAATGCCACTTTATGAACATATCACTTTCCTTTGATAAATAGAAACATTTCTATAATTGTACTGAAACAGTATTATTTATTTTAAATGAAGTGCTGATTATTCTAGAAAATGTTTGTGGATGTTAAAGAGCTTGAACTTTTTAAAAAAAAAAAAAAAACCGGTTGAGTGAAAAATAGTGAAGCAAATATTTTGAGATAATTTGAATTAATAATGCATCAATAAAGCTTCGATTTTGAGAATGTAAGAGGAGGTGTATGGATGTAGTGAAGGAGGACATGAGGGTGGTCGGTGTGAGAGAGGAGGATGGAGAGGATGGGGTTAGATGGAGATGGATGATTTGCTGAAAGGAAAAGATGAATAATTTTTTGTAAAAATATTTCACTGAAGTCATTTCAGTTTTACTTCTTTAAAGCGTGATTATAATATTCTGAAAAGGTTAAGCTGCAAATTCAATTCAAAAATACCTTATGAATCCCCAAAAGGGAAACATTTATTTATTCAAGTAAATTAATTGTACAACAGTTTGTGTTTCATGATGCTGTTTTGGGGATAACTGTAAACGTGTCCGTTCAGATCCAGTGACTCCAGCAGATTCAGTCGCTTTTTTCATCCGAGGTGTCTTCCTGCTGACTCTGCTCTTGTTGTTCTCCGCCATTTTTTTCTTCTTTAAGGTACGTAGAAACGTTCGTTGACGCCGAAGCAGTTGGGTTTAATGAACGGAGGAGGTTGATGTGAGGGCTGTGATGTCTCTCCAGGTCTGCAGGGACCAGAGAGGACGCCGCTGAGCTGCAGAACGAAGGTTTACTGGAGATGTCAGGGAGAAGAACATCTCCTCATCTCAACTGACGCTCGGTGGAGAAACAACAGAACTTCAACGTCTGTGATTCTTCTCCATCCATCTAATACATGAAATACACACTTATCATACAAACTCCTGTGAGGCAACACTGCTGACCACCAAGGTTTCATGCTTGAAGCTCAACAGATACTGGATATACACAGAAACTCCTCTTTGTACTTCTCAAAGATTTTTCTGGTCTTTCTCCTGCGGTTACGCTCTCAACTATAAGAAGTAGGTAGCCTAGGTAACCTGGTGTTTATTGTTGCCTCTTTTACAAAGACAGGATGTTGAACTGTTAGCTTGTGTCAAGACTGATATTGTAATACTGTTGAGTAAAAAGTTGAATAAACATCATGATTCAAGTTGTTGATGCAACATCACATTTTTGTTCTTAATTTCACAGAATATCCAGGTTCAAAATCTGTTGAATGTAATATCGTTCATTTTAATACAATATTTCTACAATTTCATGTTATGACTGATGTGATGCTTTTTCAAAGTTATCAAATAATGTCTTAACCTAATTAAAAAAAGATTAAATTCATGACAAATAGTCATCTTGACACATAGAAAAAATATTTTATAGATTTATTTATAAAGTAGAACTGATGCAGACAAACATCCAAAGAGCTTGAAGGATAAGAGCATTTTTTTTTAAAATAAAAAGGGTCAAAGTATTGATCAGTGAAAGATTGAAGTATTTCGAAGTTTTCATGAGAACATAAATCTGCTCAAATGTCCTTCGGTGAACCAGTTTGTAATATTATTTGACGTAAAATGACTGCAACAACTATTTAAATTTAAAAAAGTTTTGACTACTATGAGAAAATAAATCTCATTCATTTAAATACAAGCAAAAATAATTTCATATTTGCCTTCAGCAGCAGAAACTCCCAGAAGAAAACTTAACCTGATTTGCTAAAGCAATCAACAATGTTTTCATGAAAAATCAAGAACTGATAAAGGGAGAATAAATTAATATTCAAAACAATCACAACTCTGGGAAACAAATTCAGAATCCTCATCTGATTTGAGGACTCTTTCAAAATAAAAGTTCCTGAAACTGCTGGACAAATGTAGACTGAAGGTTTAGTTGTTACATTTGTTTTAAAATTATTTTAAAATTACTGCATCTTGAGCCACGGCAGGTTCATGTGAAAAAGTTACACTGATGAATGAGGCAACTTTCTAAATAAAACGCACAAATCTAACATTGAGAATAATCAATGACCACTTCCAGTGATAAAGAAAAATCCCATCAATAAGTGAAACAAGTCATCCAGCCAATCTGCAAAGATGAACCATTTCAGCTGTATGATGTGTGGCGTTTCAGATTTATACCGGTGTTTTCTTCGTACGTTTGTTCATGCGAGGACTCGCCAACACACTTGTGGTATTTAAGCTCGGTGTACCAAGCAAAGCTTTTCTTGCACACATCACAACTGTACTTCCTTTCTGCAGTGTGGACAGTCATGTGAGACTGCAGGCTTGCCTTGTTGGTGTACTTTTTGTCACAAATTTGGCAACTGAAGGGTTTCTCTCCTGTGTGAGTTCTCATGTGAACCTTCAGGTTCGAACTGGAAGTAGATTTATGACCACAAACAGAACAAAAATACTTCTCCGTGTGCTGCCTCATGTGAATCTTCAAATAAGAATTGTAGCGAAACGCTTTACTGCACTGAATACAGCTATAAGGTTTCAAGTCGGTTACGTATTTCACTCCAACTTCTGAAGCCTCGTGTTTTGATGAGTTTAAATTTGATTGTGGCTTTCTGTCATCTTTCCAAAAGTCGCTATCAACACTGTCATCGCTCTCAGGCTGCAGAAACTCTGATGGTCCGTTACCAGAACGGCTGAACTGATTTCGACCAGAATCGCTCTCAGAGTTGGAACCTGGCTGAGGTTTCCTTTTCTGTTTCCAGCAGTCGCTGTCGTCCGTGTCAGAGTCGGAAAAATCCGAAGTGGTGCCATTCTTGTCTGGCTCTGGTTCTTCGACGCTCTGTCGGCTCTCCTCCGCCTGACTGTGATGAAGCTCAGAGGACTGAGGCTTCTCTTCATCTTCTTCAGTCTTGATAGGGAAAGAAGCAAACGTGAACTCTGGGATCTCAGTTTCTTCTGGTTCCTCTTTAATCCGTGGAGGCTCAGGGTCCTCCTGCTTCACTTCCTTCTGTAGCTCTGTGTGAAGTGTGTTTGGACTCGGATTCTGTCCGTCTGCGAGCTGTTGTATGTTTGTCTTTGTTTCGCTCTCAGAGACTTCACTGACTCCAACGGAGGTCAAATCAGACTGAGGCTCTTTGGTTTTATAAGGTATTAAAGTCTCCACATCAGACTCAGGCTGTGAACCTGTATCTGAGTTTAATTTCCTGACTGATTCTGGTCCTCCACAATCTTCTCCATCACCTGCTGTTTCCATCTTTTCATTTTCCTGGCTGTGAGAAAGTTCTGACGACTGATGAACGGGCTTGTGTTTAGACAGCAGATAATAAGTATAAAATTCAGCGGCACAAATTCTACACCTGAAGACTTTTTTCTTTTTCTTATGCACTTCCATGTGTTTGGTGAGATGTCTTCTCCAGGCAAAGTCTTTACCACAGACTGAACAGGTGAACTGTGTTTGTCTTGTGTGGATCCTCATGTGCTGAATTAAAGAGTCTCGGTCAGAACAACACGTACCACAAATTGAACACCTGAATGTGTCTTCCCTTGTGTGACGTCTGAAGTGAACACTTAAATCTTCACGGCTAGAAAATGCTTCACCGCACTGAGAGCAGTAAACCAGTATACTGGTCTGATCGTCAGCTCGGCTTTGGTGGTCTGGAGAAGTCTCAACAGCACACAGGTGACTCTTGAGCTCTGTCTCCAAACCGAATGTCCTCTTACAAACGATGCAGCTGAGCAGCTTTTCTCCAGTATGCACAGATGTGTGTAGAGTCAGTAGTCCTCCCGTTACAAATTTCGTCTCACAAAAAAAGCAACTAAGAAGTTTGTTTTCAGTGTGAGCTCCTGATTCAGCGACAGACGGCTCTTTCTTCAGGCTGTTTAATCCTGACTGCAGTGGATTAGTCTGTGTACCAAAGTCTTCACCTTTGTTCGTTGCCATATTATTCTTGTCATCACAACTGCTCTGGGTTATATTGGGTTTGTAGCTGTCATTCTGTGGCAACCCGCCATCTTCAGAGTAGATACGTTTAATATCCTTCAAGTCTTTATTAATATCTTCATTTGAAGTTTCACCAGTTTCTGAATCCTTGTCACATTTGCTTGAATCTGATCCTTCAGCATCAGCTTCTGTCCGTCTCTGAACAGGACAAGGTCCCTTGTGGCCATGTTTAATTTGTAGGTCCTTATGGTTCTGCTGATCCAAACTAGAGCTTCTGACCTGCTGGTGGGTAGAAGCCTTATCTGCCAACTGCTGCTGTATATCTGAAAAACACAAACATTTTTGAGGAAAAGGGTTCATTTCTGCACTAGTGTAAGTACACGAGCAGAGTAAGACTTTTTGGCAGAAAGTCTGGAGATGGTGCAGTTTTCAGTGTATACTTGTTGGAACAACAACACTTGGACTCTACAGCAAAGACAAGTGGCCTTATTTTGTGTTCCCATGTGGTTTTCTTGATCACTTATTTCCATCTTACCCTCCTCCTCCGTCACTCCAGCCAAGTGCAGATCCTCTTTCACCACATCCACAAATCTCCTCTTTGGTCTTTCCCTTTTTCTCCTCCCTGGCAGCTCCATCTCCAGCATCCTTCTACCAATGTATTACGGATTCCATCTTTTAATATGTTCAAACCATCTCAATCTAGCCTCTCTTACTTTATCCCAAAGACACCCAACTCTGGTTGTTCCTCTGACGTGCTTGTTCTTAAGCGTACCCATCCTTGTCACTTCCAAAGAAAATCTTAACACCTTCAACTCATCTCCATGTACAATTTGTCAAATTATAATCATTCTCATAATTTTGGCTTCTGATCATTAAATGAGCATAAAATGAATGGTCCACCAGTAGATAGCAAAAAATTGAAATAATAACTAAAATTAAAAAAAAAAAAAAAAAAAAACCTGGACGACTTCATGCCTGCATGAGCCACAACAGGATTTACCTGAACCAAAAAAGGTGAAGACTTATCACTTAAAGTGGGTCATCATCTAATGTTAAAACAACTTGCAATATAGCGCATAACTGATGTTTGTATGAAAAACAACTGAGCTAATGTTTT
Source organism: Zenarchopterus dispar (assembly GCA_028564865.1). NCBI lineage: Eukaryota > Metazoa > Chordata > Actinopteri > Beloniformes > Zenarchopteridae > Zenarchopterus > Zenarchopterus dispar. The sequence continues at coordinate 6,875 of JAOWBL010000432.1, read as the reverse complement.
TTTTTTTTTTTTAAGCGTTTTCTCTGGAGCATCAACCCTACGTCTGCTTGAACTGTGACGCATTTCCGGTTAAGATGACCTCTTCAGTTGCAATCCAGCACATTTGCTAGTAGGAACAGGGACTAATACTAAAAAATAAATAAAAATAGGGATATCCCATTGGGCCACAGTGGCTTGTCGTGGGTTTGTTTATACCCGAAACCTGGCATCACAGTCCACAAAGTACTAGTAGTGGTTCATGATACTTTACTTTTACAGTAATTTACCTGCCTTTATCAGTGTACAAAGTGGTACACAGATATAATAAGACAAAATAAGTTTACATATAACTCAAAAACCTGATTTTGTAATATGTAAACGTATACAATTCTAAAATTTTACGGGCGATGATCTAGATGTAGTTAAGAGGCTGATTAACGTTAATTCGTTAAGCTAACGTTAGCATAACAATGACTTTTGACGTTTGTGAGAGGGCAAAATTAACTTTGGTAGGAAAAATTAAACAAACCTGGTTGTTGTAAGCCACGTTTTAGTGATTTAGAATACCGGTCCATCTTTAAAAAAAAAAAACACTATAAAGAGTCAAGCTTGTCTCCAGACATGTTCAAGCGTCCACGACTGCCACCACTAAATGTAAATAACTACTTCCTGAGTTGGGTTTAAAAAATAAAGGTCCACCTACTGGCGGATACTCATAATATTTCTAAAGTACTCATAATATTTCCTCAGTATGGTACATCCTGAAATACAGATGAAAACTTTTTCTTTTGTCATAATAAGATAAATAAAAGGAAAAGGTTTAAACACCATGTTTATTTAATGCAAAAACTGTGAGCACGAAACGTTGGATCAAGTACTACTTTTATTTTGAAGTTCGAAGCATAATTAGCACTCCACCAGCGGAAGTGGTTTTCTCGCGGTTTTGGCAGAATTAACTCCCTCTTCTGTTTTTAATGTGTATAATCTCCATCCTGGTAGTTTTAAACCCCGAGCACCTGAACGGAGTTTTGTGATTCAGTTTGAATGTTTTCCTGCTGTCTCGTTTTCCGGCAGCTATAAAACTTCAGGCATTAGCTGAGCGTGCTAGCTGAAGACTGACTGGGAAAAAACTGGACAACCCGAGACCTGGAAATGATGGAGAATTAAAACGGATTTAACCTTTAAAGACAAGTTTGTGTTAAGATTGTGAGAAAATGTGTGATGTCCAGATGTTGCTGTCGTTAGGAAGGCAGTTTACGGTTCAACTGGATTGTAGGCTTTTCTCAACTTTTTGGAAACAAAACACGCCTTTTTGTTTTTTCTTATTTTTTAAATTTTATTTAATTTTTCAACTACTGTCTGAGGAGTAACATGAGGCAGCCTAAACAGTCATATTTCGGGTTTTAGCTTGCTAAGGGTGCATCAATCATCGCCCATCAGTGATGATGGGTACCACAAAAGGTATGTCTGCCTCCTTTTTTAAAATTATTATTATTATTTTTTTTTTTTTTTTGTTTTAGGTTCTTTTCATAAGAGTATTCGCACTGGACTCAAATTACCTTTGGACCTGCAGTAATTTAAAATTACACCCCGACATCTGTATTTAGTTGGATACATTCGCGCTGGATAAACGAAGTCTGTTTTCCGCAGAAATTTACAGACATCGTTTCCGGAAGTGACGTCGACGTCTCGCATTCAATTAAACAATTACTTTTTATTTAACACTAAATTTGAATATTAATTATATAACAACTAATCAGACAGTCAAGAGTCAGATTTAAGTGACTAAATGACACATTTTGAGAAGTGACAAAATCGGAAAATGGCTCAAGTTGCCATGGTAACAGTAAACAGCTTTCGTTGAAGCCCTATAGCTTTTGTACTGTCAGATAGGCTTTGAGCTTGATTAAAGTTTAAAAAGTTTTTTACTGACTGACTGCAACCAGAAGTGTCTTCATCTCATTGTCGACATCTTGGCCGTTTCTTAATTCCAAGAACACATTTTGATTAACGGTCTTTATTTTATGTCTGTGGGATGCTTAATGTTGATTCATGTCTATAAGTTTATCATCCAAAAATATCAGATCATCACACTATATGGGCCACATTGTATTTAGATAGATTTGATGGCAGTGTCGACAGCCAAAAGCCACACTGAAATGTAATGTAATACTTTCTATCTCCCAAACTACCAAAAAACCAACGAAAGAAAGGAAGAAAACTCTGGTGACTTGCTATATAAAATGTAAAGATCAGGTTATGATCAAATATGGGGGGAAAAAAAAATCAAATTTAATCTGCATCTCATTAATTAAGAGCTCTGAATTTGCATGTTTAAACATGATGCTCAACAAGTACATTTAGTGCCAGTACTCTCCCATAATTAAGGATGCATTACAATCCCTCAATATATTGGTTAAATTTAAGTTAGATTAATTAAGTAAATATTCTGTGTGTACAGACCACAAGGGTAATAAATCTATTTACCTTATTTTTTTATTCAATGGTAAAAAGAGAAAATGTTCCAGATCTGTTTTCAGTTTTGAGTGATATTAGCATTTGTTTGTTGACTTTCCTTATTGTTAACTTATGGAAAATGAGCTAATTTGCGGGTACTTTATTGTTCTTCCATCTTCTGTCTGCCTGACTGTTTATTTGTTTTATCCAGAAGTATTTACCCATGTTTTAACCATTTAATGACTGTTGCGTTGTGTAGTTTGTCTATCAGAGGGTACTCTGCAGCCTCCAACTCAAGTTTGAAACTCAACAAACTACACAAATAGAATTTTAATATAAGGTATTTTATAACACAAACTGGAGCAAGAATATATATCTTCCCACATTTTGCAATCACTCTTTATAATGAGTTTATAATACTGACATGCCAACTTTTTACTACAAAAGAAATTACTCCAGTTGTCTCACATTTTCTGTGACAACTGAGAAGAGAAATTGTTTAAATTAATCTGGTATTTTAAGTGGACAAAATGTCAGGAATAAATCTCAGTGTTGCAAAGAGACTCAAAAGGCCAAACCAGCTGCAACACCTACCACTGGTGGTGTGCTGGTTAAGAACTTAAGCTGATAAATTAAGTATTATTATATGTACTTGAATTGTAAATTCCTTAATTTGATTTTTTTTTTCAGTTGCAGAGGGTGTTATGGGATGACTTCGGCTTAGTGTAACTTTTCTGGATTAAATAAATTGTAGAATGAAGTGGTGCCATCGTTGGCTTCTCTAGTAAAGAAACTTTTTACAGTTTGTGCTTCTGCTTCCTGCAGATGTCCAGGAGCTGTCTGTGACCAAAGAGAAGGTTCCTCCTGAGAAGCAGAAGTGGAGTTGCAGCTTGGATCAAGAGGATGCAAAGCCCCTATTTATCAAAGAGGAACTAGAGGAGACCAGCATCACCAGATTCACATTCAGTCCTGATGGTCTGAAGACTGAAGATGATGATGATGAGAAACCACAGTCCTCAGAGCCTCATCAAGGCCAGACTAAGGAGAACAAACACTCTGTGGCTGAACCAAAGTCAGCTCCAGATCAGCACTTAAACTCAGATACTGAGGACAAGAGTTCAGAGACTTCAGAGACGGACGTCAGTGATGGAAACTGGGAGAACAGGAGTGAACCTCAGTCAGGTTCAAACTCTGTTGATCATAAACAAGTGTCTGCAGGTGACAAGAGAGTAAGACGTGGTAAGAGGAAGTTACACATTTGCACTGAATGTGGTGAAGAATTCAGCCTTAGAGCGTATTTGTTAAGACACCAGAGGATCCACACAGGAGAAAAGCCCTTCAGCTGCTCCCTCTGTGAGGCAGCTTTTATTTGGAAACATGCCTTAAAAAAACATGTGAGGACTCACAGCGAAGACAAACCTTTCAGCTGCTCAGTTTGTGGTCAAAACTTCAGGAGAAGAGGATGGGTGACTCAGCACATGAGATGTCACACTGGAAGGAAGCCTTATATCTGCTCTGTTTGTAGTGAAGCTTTTCTGTGGAAACGGGATTTAGTGGAACACTCAAGAAGTCACACGGGAGAAAAACCTTTCGCCTGCTCTGTCTGTAAGGCGGCTTATTCAAGTGAAAGGACTCTCGTGGAACATTTGAAAATCCATAGCGGAGAGAAACCTTTTAGCTGCCCTTTCTGTGAGGCTGCGTTTATAAGGAAAGACAGTCTGAAGCGACACTTGGGGACCCACAGCAGAGAGAAGCCATTTAGATGCTCGGTCTGCAGTCGAAGTTTCAGTTGCAATGGGAGTCTTCGCCGACACACGAGGTGTCACACTGGAGAAAAACCTTTTACCTGCTCCTTTTGTAAAGTTGCTTTTAAATGGAAACACGCTTTCGTGGAGCACACCAGAATCCACACAGGAGAAAAACCTTTCAGCTGCTCCGTCTGCGAGGAAACGTTTCGGAGGAAGCAGGATTTAGTCAACCACACAAGAACCCACAGTGGCGAAAAATTCACCTGTCGGGTCTGCGGCCAAAGCTTCCCCAAGGCCGTTCGATTAGCCCGTCACATGAGGTTTCATGAAGGTGTTAGACCTTTCAGCTGCTCCGTCTGTGCAGCGGCCTTTCACAGGAAATGTGCCTTGATGCAACACATGAGAACCCACACGCAGGACAGACCCTTCAGCTGCTCCGTGTGCAGCGCGACGTTTAAAAGGAAAGACAGTTTAAAGCCACACATGAGAATCCACACGGGAGAAAAGCCGTTCAGCTGCGGCGTGTGCAACAAAAAATTCAATCAGCTGTCGTGGGCCAAAGCTCATCAACAACGCTGTCAAGACATCTGCAAGGAGGTAAGATGAGTAGATCCACAGGAGCACTTGCAGAACTGGACCCTCACAGCTTCTTCACATCTCAGACTTCCAAGACCGTCCTATCATCTACTCGGGTTTTCAGATCGCTTTGCTCTTGTGGGATGTGTCAGTCGTGGGCAGGAGTCCAACCTGTTATAGTTCAGAAACAGTCACCTGATCTTTAACGTAAACACATCAAAGGAGATGAGTGACTTTTGGGAGAAGAAGTAGCAAGTTTCCATTTTCTTCTTGGGTGAAAAAGCAGAGTTTGTGGAGGACTGCATATTTCTGTTTTTTTTTTTTTCAGTTTATAACAGACAACAGACCCAGCTGGAGTTCGATCACTGATGCTGGTAGTTTTAGAAGAAGTGATGCTCGTAAACTGAACAACGTAGTGAAGAAGTCTGGCTCCGTGCTGATGACGTCACTGAAGCTTCTAAAGGTCCTTTTGAAAAGATAAATGTCCCACAATCTTTAAAACATAAGAGACAGCACTACAGACACTCTAAAAGCTGATTAAATTCAGTCAGAGGCGTCTTCAGGTTTTTTGAAATAGGGTCCAGTTCATTCACAGAAGAGCTGTTTTAAAGAATCATGTCTATTTCTAAAATTACACTCCTTTATGCTTAAAGGTTTTTTATCCATATGATGAGAATACACATTGTAATAATCACATTTCCATTTCTGATAAAGTATCACTGAACTCAAAATGAGGAAACTGAGTCTTTTAACAACTTGTGTCAGAAGCTATGCACGCCTGTTACACTAATTAAAGTGTCATTTAAATAGTGATTAAAATTTCAACCTTTTGAACAGATAAATATGAAGCGAGATTTTCATAGATCAGCATTGTATTCCACTCCAAAGCGAACAAAAACAGTTGTCCCAGCCATGTCATTGTTTTTTCTTTCCTTCTTTACAAAGGCACATACTAAGGTTGTGCTGTTTAAGGGCGGTAAAACTACGAAAGTTTAAAAGAGGGAGAGAAAGAAAAAGAGAGACCTGTTGGGCTATGTAATGAGTGAACTCATTACATACTCAGCTGACTAAATATTATAAATTCTAGCATGAAATTAATGTGCTTTTTTCCAATTTAGGGGCACAGGGATCTGCTGGAGCTATCCCAGCTGCCTCTGGGGAAAAGGTAGGGGTACATCCACATGTACACAAACAACCACACACACTCATATTGGTAATTTAGAACCACTAATTAACCTGATAAGTGTTTGTGGAGTTTGGGAGGAAGCTAGAGTGCCTACAGAAAACCCAAGAAAGGGAGAATATGATAACACAACACAGAAAAAAGAGTGCAAAATAACAAGCTACGACGACTTATCACTCATAAAAAAGGCTTCTGTAATACATGTAGTTCTTTATTGCAGACAAAATGCGTTTTGTTCCTCGGTGTGCGTCTGATTGAGCTTTTATTTTGAAGGTCAATGTGAAACATCCGCGTTAACAACGGAAGTGCTGTCAAGCAGTAGTCTGCCGCTGTAATATAAACTCTCACTTCCTTATTTTGTTTTTTGAGGACAAAGTATTCGTAACATTCGTGTATTCGGTAAACGCAACGAAGGAATGATGTTTGCGTAATTTTCATTCGTTTATTTTATTCCCCACACATTTTCCGGGAGTTTGAAAGTTACCCACGTGAGCGTGACGTAAAGGTGTCAACAGACGCGCAGTTGAGACAGTTTGGTGAAGATCAGGTTGTTTACGGAAAAAAAAGTATTCACCTGTGACTGGGAGAAAATGTCCGAAGTCCAAAAACCGAGAACAGTTGGCAGTCAAAATGAAGAAAAGGACTTCTCTCAACTTTGTGGTAACAGTATTCACCCTAATGATTGTTTAATAACTTGTCTTATAAGGATTAAAGCTGCGATCAGTGACTGTTGTAAACGTACAAGAACAGTTTCTAAAACAGCCATTTTACACAAGATTTTATATACATACATACATACATATATATATGTGTGTGTATGTGTGTGTGTATATATATATATATATATATATATATATATGTGTGTGTGTGTGTGTATTATTATTGATAAGTTTATATTTTATAAATATATATAAATATCAATGTATATACAT
>JAOWBL010000431.1:0-17590 GCA_028564865.1 Zenarchopterus dispar | reverse complement strand
AAAAAAAAAAAAAATATATATATATATATATATATATATATATATATATATATATATATATATATATATATATATATGAATGCCATTATCAATTCTGCTCATCAATCTGACTTTTTTCAGTAAAGAATCAGGTATTTCTACAAAGTTTTTAAACCTCAAAACAGTTGAGTTGAGGTGTAAAAAATGATGATGGCAGTGGCTAGGGAATGTGGGAGACATTGCAAAAACATCTACCTTATAAGATTTACACTTTTTTAAACCTTAGTACAGAGTTTCAGCTCATTAAGTGACGAACAAAACAACAGTTCAAAGACCGAGGAACCCAAGCACTTAATATTTTAAGAAATGAGATGTTAGTGATCTGAGCTCCAAATTTACCGCAGATCAGCTGCTGTTGTAAAGCACTAAAACCTTTCACTTCGCATCTGAACAGATTCTTAAGTTTATCAACATTATTGGTAATTTATATTCTATATTATGAACACAAATGAGCTATGGACAACTCATTTAATCAGGTTATGAGCATTCCCTGGCTTTCATGAAGTTGAATATCCCTTTTAAATCCTAGTTAACTCACTGGGATTAAATTAATCTGTTAATCAGACTGCAGCGTTAATAAAACCAATCAGTGGGGATTAATTACTCATCGAGGCAAAAACAAATCAGCAATAGCCCATTTCTTATTTTGCCATCTAACCATCTTGAAATTAAAACTACTGAAAGATTAGGCTTCTTCCAGAACTCGTGATGTTAGGACTCCCATTAGGTGAGGCAAAGCTCATCCTTATTCTGTCATATCCTCCTGAGACCCAGCCTATACATTTACAGTATGTCCTCTGTAGTGGACATTGGCTTCTGGTTAATATATTCTGACTCATTTGAGCTACCTTACCAAGCCCTGGTAGAGGACATCCTGGCCTTTCAAATGATATATCATGTGCTTGGGTGGGATAAGAGGAAGTTTGTTTTTATCATGATACAAAATGTGAAACTGCAGCAACACACATGCCAGAAAAAGAGAAAAGGTAAGTCAAATACTGTTGTGATATTGTTTGTTTACCTTTGGTAATCATATATTTTCTTGTTTAGGAACATGACAGGAATTATAATTTGGTGCCAGTCTATTTTGATTCCGAAGTCTCACCGTTTATTATAGTTTATTATCGTCAACTATTGTAAGATCTAAAGTAAAATTATTTTGATAAATTTTATTAAAATTAATAAAACATTATTTTATTAAATTGTTTTATCTTCAAACAGCCAGGACATCACAAAAAAAGTGATACTGAAAGACACGTTTCTTCTTCGGGTCTCAGGAGGATATTCTGTATACTTTGTAAACCATGTCCTACAAAGCAGAGAAACCCTTAAACCACTGCATACTTTGATCTTCACGGGGAATGCGAGATCAGTGGCAAATAGAATGGGCGACCTTGAAGCACCAACATGGACACGGCTGGAATATCAGGAATGCATTATTATATGGTTCACTAAAACACACAGGAACATAGACCGCAGACTAAAAGAGCTCTCTGTCATAATTTCACAAAGTACATGCAAAAAGATACTGCAGGCAAAGCAGCCAACGTTCATATTAGTTAAAAAAAAAAGAAGTTAAATGCCAAAACTAAAAAGGTAACATCATCAGCCTGTTACGTCATTAGTCAATGCATTCATAGCAATCCCTGAAGATTTCAGCCACACCACACACTGCTGCAATTCCAACTTTCCAATAGTTTAGCTGATTGAATATCATTTCATTTTACTCTAATTCAAACTGCAGCACTAACATTTTCCTCTGTACATTGTTCAGTTTACTTTAATCTCATCTAGTCAAGTTGTATCCAGTCTGATCCAATTCTATGCAATTCAACGCAAGTACAAGAATACTCATAGGAGAATGTCTAACCTTTTTTGTTATTTTAATCAACATACCAAGTCTGCACTGGTTTGCATGCACACTAATGGCCACATTAATCCCTGATTAGGAACTAATGTGCATGCTTTACTATTCTTTTTAGTTATTTTATTACAACAATGCATGAGGGCAAAGCATTGTTTATACCCTCTTATCAATCAACAACTGTTAGTCATGTCAGAAACATACAATAGAAGTGAATCTGATAAACAACCAAAGCCAAAACCCAGAAGCAAAGAAAGAATACAGCATTTTGCAGGTTCATTACAAAGACAGAGAAAGGAAGGTAGCTCATACAAATAGAAAAGACAAGGACAGAAAAGGATAGGACAAAATATGCAATACAAAAAAAAAAAAGATAGATTCATGAATGTTATTAGATTTGAAGTAGGTAGGTGGAAGAACATGTGTGTGTGTGTGTGTGTCTATATAAATATATATGTATGTACAGGCATGTTTTATGTGTCTTCAAACTCTTTGTAATTAACCTGCAGAGTGTTGTGTTCTTTCTTTGGCTTTGTGTTTTGGTTGTTTATCAAATGATCATATTCTTTCCTAACCATATTGCATCTATAGATCCTTAATTTCCTGACACTTGACTTGATTTGGCTTCAAAACTGACTTCACAGGCACCTTTTGAAGATTTATACAATACATTACATACTAATATCATCAAGGCCAAAGTATGCGAGTCAGTTGCTGCTACAGCAAGAGTTGGCAATTTAACCAACACACTTCAGCAGGAAATTTATTTAAAATCTAAACTTGAAAAGAACACTCAGCATAAAAACCAATTTCACAAAGAGTTTAAAAAATTGCAAAACATGTTGTTCTCTGCAAGTATAAAATAATGAGAGGTTCTGAACTAGTATTATTAATAAACTGATAAATAACATCTTTTCTCTGCATCTCTATCTACAGCATAGACACATTTAGCGCCAGAAAAGATCATCCAGCACAGAGAGAAAAAACCTTAATGCTGATGAGTGTTAATGTCAAGTTAAAATAAAGTGCCTGAAGTAAAATTACACTATTGCCTTTTGGTCTTTTTTTCCCATTATAATTCATATAGTATGGGATATCACACCCAAGTTTGTTAGGATGATACCTCTGATACCTTTGGACAGATGACATTTGATTCCAAGTGAGGTTCCACCTGCACTTAAACCCATCTGTCATGACAGTCATCCCTCAGTTCTTCAACTTGCTAAGAGGCATACCTATCCATCAAGTGTTTTTTTCTTTTCTTTTCTGTGTCTCTTCATGAATAACAAGTCTATGCAAGTGAAGCTGAAACTTCTTTCTTTATATTAAGGACCATCACGAAGAATGTACCACCTGATGATCAAACACAGCAGGACAGCGCTGACACAGCCTGAGGCTTGCGCATTCTGCCATGAGATTAAGCCCTCAGCTCTGGAAAGGTGGGTCAACTCTCACAGCGACTTACAAAGAACTGTCTGACCTCATGCTTTTACAAGCACCTGCCAGCATAGAGGTTTTTGATCAAAATTTACTCTAATAGCTGAGATTACTGCATGGATTGTGTCGAGGGATTAGCTGAGATCAAGCAGGACCTTTCCAAGAGTGCTAACCCGCCACAATTTTAACTGTGTAAGTACAATGAGGACAATAACATGCTGGACACCCCACAATACTTGGGTGGCAGATTTAACTTCAGTTCAGTGGCAGGTTTCAGTGTGTTTATATGTATTGTTGATGCTGTATAGAGTTGTTTGACTGAAAATAAAACAAACTATCACATAACTTTTCCTAGAAGAAAGGGAAGAAAAAAATTGACTGCCCCCTGCACAATTGAGCAATACTTATCAAATTGAGGGATGACTGTGATGATGGACAAATTTAAAAGCGGGTGAAATTGTACATTTATCATCACACATCTTCTGGTTAAAGGCGTGATTAGAAGTGTCTTGGATCAGGATCTGATGGCTTCCTGATGTCTTATACTAAATGTGTCCAATCTCATTCCTCTTTTTCTCTTTAAAAGTTATAAACATAAATTTTTTATTTCGGCAATGTCCCTCAATCAACCGCTGAAGTGCAGCTGCAAGGAAGGAAATCTAAAATGCAGACCAGGTTGTGGGAGATTTATGAGGCTGATTTTGGAAATGGAGGACATCAGCAAGGACAGGCAGAGATGGAAACACCTGAGCAGCTGTGGAGAAAGGCAACAGCAGCAACCAAAAGATCACTGATCTTGTCATTTATGCTAAACACGCAAAACATACATAGCATAGATGGGATACAAATGTTTTGTTCTGTATGTGGATGTGCTGGATGGAAAGAGCTGGATGTGGACATTAACTTTAGCAAGACAAGTGGGTAGGGTGTTGACTAAATGGGCAGAAATTCCCTAAACAGAAGACCCCTGGCTCGACCTGGCTGTACATTCCTGCTTCACAGAAAAGGGCAGGGCAATGTGGCAAAAGAAAAAAAAAAAAAAAATCAAGATATATTTTTTTTCATATTGTCCAATCTCAATTTCTTTCATGATTTTATTTTCTTTTAAGTACTGCTAGTTTTAAGGCATCTGTACCAACAACTAAAGAAAAAAAAAGTCTTTACATACTGGCCCAAGCAAGCAGAAAAATCCCACAAACGTGTATCGTTATATACACAAAACCAGTATGCCAGAAACAAAGTGTGACTCGAAGTTGTGTGCTTGTCTTGTTCGTTGCATTCATGGTTAAGAAAAAAATCATAGCGGACAAGATTATGCCATTAGCTTTCTTCATATTGTTATAACAGTATCACGGTCCTTTTAAGAGGCTGAGCTCTGTGTGTGAAAGCATGCATGCGCATGATAGCTGTGCAGCCAAGAGAGTGACTGTGTGTGTGTGTGTGTGTGTCTGTGTGTGCAGTGTGCTGATGTGAAGAAGTTGAGCGGAAGGGTTTGGACAGTGTAACTAGACAGATTCAGTTGTATGTACAGCATCCATCCATCCATTTTTTATACCCGTTGGTTCCTGTACAAGGTCATGGAGTCTGCTGGAGTCAATCCCAGCTCATTAGAGGTGATAGGCAGGGGTACACCCTGGACAGATCGCCAGTCCATCACAGATGTACAGCATCAGTACAGTAAATAAAAACGCTGCAGCTCCTCCAGCTGGAAGTGTCCAGGTCTTCCTCACTAGCTGGAAGTGTCCAGGTCTTCCTCATCAGCTGGAAGTGTCCAGGTCTTCCTCACTAGCTGGAAGTGTCCAGGTCTTCCTCACTAGCTGGAAGTGTCCAGGTCTTCCTCATCAGCTGGAAGTGTCCAGGTCTTCCTCACTAGCTGGAAGTGTCTGGGTCTTCCTCATCAGCTGGAAGTGTCCGGGTCTTCCTCACTAGCTGGAAGTGTCCGGGTCATCCTCACCAGCTGGAAGTGTCCGGGTCTTCCTCACTAGCTGGAAGTGTCCGGGTCTTCCTCACTAGCTGGAAGTGTCCGGGTCTTCCTCATTAGCTGGAAGTGTCCAGGTCTTCCTGCTGCATTCATTCAACTGTTTCTGTCATTCTGATAATGTACTACCTGATTTCATATTCTTGAAAAACACTAAGGGGTTTTCTTATTTCTGCATCTCCCCAATTTAGTATTATTGAATTATTTAGATTGAGTGATTAATCATAATGATGCATGGTTAGGACAAAAGTTTCTCCCCTTCTTGTATCCCTGTAAAGGTGCCGCACACATAAAACCAACATGATCATGTTCCGCAAACAAAAGCCAGTAGGTAAGGGCCATTTGATTGACTGTTGTCGCACACATTTCTGCCACATTTCATCGAGTAAATGGACTCATAGCTGATCACCATAATCGACATGGAATTTACTGCGATCAAGAAACGCGACTATATGATCGCCCATCCCTATTCACAGGTGTCCTGAATGATTAAATAAAGGCTAGATATTTGGAAATAAATAAACCAAAATGAAAGCATTCACATGTAAAAGTAAATCATTCTTAAGATGTCAACAATTTTTTTTTATCAGAAGAACTCAATTGTTAAAAAAGAAAGAAAAGTAAGATGTTTCTTGCGTCAGACCTTGGCTTTCCAACATTTACCAAAAGTGGAGCCAGGATGAAAAAAAAACAAACCAAAAAAAAAAAAAAAAAAGTCAACCTCAAAAGTCAACAACTGATATTTGTACTTTTCAGAAAAAGAATGTCCTTGCTTAACCTTCGGTTATGTTCATACCAACTGAAAAGCAGTGGTGTTCCCAGGTCAATTTGACCCAGAATATAACAGGAGGGTTAAATAAAGCTTCAGAAGAAAGTGGCACTTACGTTGGTTTTTCATTGGTGATGAGAACTTTGACTTTGTTAAGTGCTTTCTTGGCACCAGTAGGAGCTGGAGCAGCAGCGGGTGGAGGTTTGGTGTGAGCCGGGCTTGCATGAGGGCTGGCAATGTAGACCTTCTTACCAGCGCTGCTTGGTGGTTTAGAGTGGGTAAAGTCTGTGATAAAGACTATTCCCTCACTGGTCAGCACTGACAAGGAAAAACAAAAGGATAAAAAGGAATGTGCTTGACACTTTCATAAGCTTACAATACTGCCATTTAAAGATTTTTCTTTTCTTTGTCTAATTTCCCAATGGAAGAAAAAAAAACTGATATCCACAGTGATTCTATCCACAACTGTCATTTCAGATACTGATATCACTATATTATGGACAAACAAAGTTCACTTAATTCCAAAGATCCACACTTGTGTTTCTGACATCCAGATCAAATGTTGTGAATTCGTCCTCCTGAAGATTTTTCAGCTCATGTCTAGATGTTACATGTTGCTTTTCTTCAGTTGCCCAAACTTTGAAACACAAGAATAGACTGGTGACTAGTTCCAGATATTTATGTCAACTAGAAGGAACTGAATTGCTGATAGTGTTCAATCTGGATATGTGAAACTAAAAAAATCAAAAACAATGCATTAAAGGCAAAAGTGATCTTCTGGTGTAGACTCTCAGTCACCCAGGTCACAGTGACTGTTAAAAGGTTTAAAACAAGGCAAGTGGACTTTTTTTCCTGTCTTCTTAAAGATGTTTCACCTTCTATCATGAAGAACAAAAGAAAAACAAGTCCTGCTACCCTGTTTCAAACTTTTAAGAATAGCAAAAGTGACACAACTTGTCCTGTATGAATGACAGCTGAGAATAGTAAAAACAGTCACTGTGGATGTCTGAAATGTTGCTTTTATGAGGGAAAAGAAAGTTTTACACTAATATTTTTTCTTTTTGTTTCAAGTTTAAATGGATTTTTACTTTCATACTTGTACGAAATAGAACAAAGAGATTAAAATAATAAAACACTGATATGATGACATCTAGGTAACTATTTGGACCATCACCATATTTGACTGTATTAATGGAGTATTATGAGGATTTTTATTGCCAGATTTCCACAGTTTTTGCACTGTTCCTGTAGAATCATCATTGTACATTGATGAAAAAGAATGATCTGGATCAATTTTACGACCAGTCTGAAACATAAAATACAGAAAATTCCCACATTACCAAAGCCATTAAATGTTATAAAACATTTAATAGACATTAACTACCTAAGTTGACAAACTGTAAATCTACGATCTCTTAATGTGTGCCAGAAAGTAGAAAAAGTAAAAATTGTAGAGAAAATAAGTGTATGACAGGTTTTTACCATTTTTCCCTTCACTTACATGCCATGTTAGAGGAATCAAAAGGGTCAAAAGAAAAGGAGAGGATGTTTTCGGCGTAGCTCTTCTTCCACAGTTTGGTGCCCGTGTCCCCGTTCCACAGAACAATGTAGTTGGGAGGGTGGACAGCTAGCAAGAGGTCACGAGATGCATCCTGATTCCACAACCACTCCAGATCTGGTTGGAAAGACAGCATGACAGGGGAGACAAGGTAGGAATGAAGACAGGCATTGTGTGCACCAGAACGGGTGACAGCAGCAGCATGTCAATGAAAACAAACAAGCAGCACGGAGTAACAGCTCACAACATTTGTTCTTGGCAGGACTGCCAGGATAATGTCTTGCTCTTGTGATAAGCTGCGAAAAGATCAGTCACAATCCGTTTCAGAAAAATCCTTACCCTGGATAGGTTTGGAGTGCTCCTGGATCTCACAATGGGCTGTGCCGCTGACAACATCCCACACTATAATCTTCCCAGATGCATCTCCAGAGGCCAGCCGCAGACAGTAAGGTGAGCTCAGATTATGGTAGTAGTTTTCCCTGGACCATTTCACCTACCACCACAAAACAATGACTGAGTTTCTGCCAGATTATAGAAAAGCTGTTACAACTTTTATATTGGCCGCAGGAAGTTTGTCAAAAAGCCAACGACAGAAGGTGGTAGTAAAACGACTTCTCTGACTGCAAAGAGTGTGGTTTTTCAAGTTGTTTAGGGAAGAGACACACCCTGAATAAAACACACGACATTAAATTACAAGTTATTTCCTTTAAAAAGACACTTGTCCAAAAGGTAATTTATAGAATCTGATATTTACATACACTGACTCTAAGAATTTGTTTCCAAATAGACTTATCCTTCATTAAAGCTAATTCTTTATTCATTTTTTATTTATTTAAGATTCTGCAAGCATATTTATATCAGGCCGGGTGGTGAGGAATGTCCTGCTGCTGTGCCTGCGGCACTTTACAAGATTAATGTGTGCTTTGGAGTGAGGAATGGAAGCCATGGATTGAACGCAAGCACTGATAATCACTGCAGAATTTACTGCCCATTATTATAGCCATTAGTCAACAAAACGCAAAAACACACAATGACATACACTTAGTAGGACTCTGCATCAGTGCAGAAGCAAAATGTACCAGAGGAGCTAGTTCAGGCAAAGCTGAATCCGTCTGCTTGACAGAGGCATTTCTGTTTCAGAAGGGAGAAATTATCGGTGTTCACCAAACAAACAAAGCAACTGGGGAAACAGCTGAAGATACTAAAAACAGGGGAAAACGACTCCCCAACTCATCATTAAAACATATGAGTGCTGTTTCTAAGTGCATCATTAGAAAGTGTCAAAAAAAAAAGCATAGAGTGCAGTTAAATGTTTAAAATCTAATCAAAGAAAAATCAACTACAGAACTTGTTACTATATGTAAAAGAAAAAAGTGTAATACTGGTACGTACACAGCTTATATTAATACTTAACTGTGTTGTCTAAACAAAACAATAAATCAGGCTAATTAGAAAAAGACAAAAATGTTTCAATTTGACACAAAGTACAAGGACTGGACTCAGAAAACATTGAAAAGGTCTCAAGGTCTGATGAGCCCAAGTTTACAAGAACAACAGGGTAAGAGGAGGAAATGGGTGAAAAACATGCACTCGTTGTCTACAAACCTGCAGGAGCGTTTGTTTTGTTGCGCCTAAATGATTTTATGATGTCTTTAACATAAGTTTTTTTAAAATTCTGTTTTGCATACTGTACCGATGTACTCCTTGGCCAGGTCTCCCTTGAAATAGAGATTTATCTAAAGCAGTGTTTCCCAACCCTGGTCCTCAGGGCACACTGTCCTCCAGGTTTTAGATGGGTCCCTGCTCCATCTCACCTGAATCTAATTAATGATCATGAACAGGTTCTCATCAAGGTCTGAACAACGACACAGAGACTTGTATCAGGGTGTAAAGAGGCAGGGAGACAGCTAAAACCTGCAGGACAGTGTGCCCCGAGGACCAGGGTTGAGAAACAAGGATCTAAAGGGACTTCTTACTGAAATAAGTGTTAAACAAATAAAATAAAATAAAAATGCTTCAGTTGGTCAACAACATCATGCACCAAAAAGTTAGGTTAGTCAACTACCAGATTTTCTTTCTTTTTCTCTAATGGCATGGGCATATTCTAAGGTGACAATGCAAGGATTCACAGGGCTCAAATTGTGAAAGAGTTATTCAGGAAGTCAGGAAGTGCAATAAGTCATCTTTACAGATGGGTTGGCTACCACAACGTCCAAACTTTAACCGCACTGAAAATCTTTTGAATGTGGTTGAGAAGACTGTATGCAACGGTACAACTCTGTTATCGTCAGTACAAGAAAAATGAATCAAACTCTGGATGAAGATAATTTGTAAATGAATATCTAACTCTACATTAAATGTTTGAAATTGTGTCTTAGTGAATGTGTGCTCTAATCAGTGTGGGGCTTTCTTTATTTATTTTGCCAGAGTAATTTTCACTTACAGTAATTACACATGCCAAAAAGACATGTTGTTTGTGAGAAAGAGCAAAATAGTAAAATAACTGTTTAAAAATATTAGCTTCATCCAGCGTATAATTTTTTACACTGATTATACCAACCAGCAAATTGTAACAGCTGTAGACTTTTATTTGTGGATCTTGGCTTTTCTCCAGCAGATTAGTTTACTGATGGCTATCAATTTTTATTTGTTGTTTTGGTGGCAGAACTGAAACTACAAGTCAAATAATCAAATAAAACACTTTAAAAGATTGTGATGCATATAAGCTAAACAACTGCATTAAAATAATATCAAAATATTGAAGATAACAACCATGACAGTGAACACGGAATAAAGGGAAAATAAAAACAGCCAAGAGCTGCAGCCCCTTTTTGGAGATAATTAAATCCAATTATTGAATGAATAAATAAATACTTTAAATTCTGAAACTCACCTTGACCACATTAGCTTTGTGTCTTTCCAGCACCTGGATGGTCTGAGCTGTTTTTGGATCAATTATGAGAATGCTGGAGTGACATCCTTGAGCTATTAGACCTTGCCATCCCCTGGAGGACATGAAAACGAGACAAATGAGGGAGGAAGAAGGAAACTGATCATGAGAAATGATAGAAGGATTTTTTTTTTTTAAAGGAACTGAGGGTCAGATCCACAACAAATTAAAGGAAGCCAATGTTTCCAGGTTAAAAAAAATGTGAAAGTAAAAATACTAATGTATATTCATATATATATATCTATACACACAGTCAAAGTATTCAGACAGTAAGAGTTTTTATGATTTTTACCAACACCATTGTTTTAAAACAAAACAACCAAATTTAAAAGGGTTTACATAAAATATGCTATTTACTAGTAAGCAGTCACAGTCATTTTAAGTCAAATACCTCCACAATCGGGAGTTCTCAAGCATTTGGACAAAGTGGCATAATTTCAAAATTGAACCATCATTTTTAATACCTTGATCCTTTGAACAAATGGCTTCCTAAAGTCTGGAGTCCATGGACATCACCATATTCTAGCTGCTATACATGCCCTTACCCTAACACTCCCTCCACCATGTTTAGCAAATGATCATTCTCATACAAGTTTAACTTATTTCATCTGCCCACAAAATCTGATTCTAGACCATTGGGGTTCTTAGATGTTTTCTCAAAAAGTCTAGTCTGGCATTTCGTTGTGGAATCTTACCACTGTTTTGAACCACATAATAAACACTATGCATTTACGTTCATACATCTTGATTGTAGGTAATGATGAGTCTACCTTCCTCAACAAGGAAAATGATTCTGCAATCATCTTCTTTAATTATCTTCTGCAGTCTTTCAGGCCCTCTGGTGATGTTGAGTTCACCAGTGGTTTTTTCTTTTCAAAGAATGTACCAAATTCAGGTTTTTTGCACTCTTTTACAAATTCATGTTGCTTTTTTTCAGCCTGAAGACCCCTCCTTCTTTCACATTGAGATCTCCTCAGATTTCATATTGTTAGCTCCTGTCTAACAGCTGGCAAATACCAACTCCTTCTCTGATATCAACTCCAGATCCTTTATCGGCTTTATTTGTCTTGAAGAAATGAAGCATCGAACCACACTTGGTGAATTAAATTCTTTTCAGTCACTTGTCTAAATGCTTTTTAGACCTTGAATATGAAGGTACTTTGCTTAAAACTGCTGTAATTGTTAACAATATATCTATCTACTTTTAAATTAAAGCTAATTAAGTCTACACCTCAACTGCATCTTGACTGTTTAATTTTAAATCCATTATGGTGGTGTATAAGGTCAAAAATCCTAGAAACTGTTGCTATCCAAAGACTGACTAACATCAACAAAATTGGAAAAAATAAAATAGGATAAACTTAATTACATCCTTATTGCTTCCAAAACAACTAAGATGATAAGCAGCAGATAAGTGTGGTTAATTCAATGCACTTGAGTCCTTTATAATTGCAGAACTTTTGACATTTTTCTGGTCTGGAGCATACAGATGTGTTTTAACACAATGCCAAGGAAGAAACTTATCACTAATTATCTTAGAAAAGCAACTGTTCCTGCACATGCAGCTATGAAGAATCATGAGGCCATTTTGAGAAGCCCATTATTCTTCAATGGCAATGACTATGCACAAATGGAGAACACAAAACACTAAAGACAGTTGCCAATCTTTCCAGGAGGGGGTGTGGAAATTAAAAAAAAAACAAAAAAACAAAAAACAATGAATAAAAAGATGCTATTGTGCTTTGGGTAACCAGGGCAGATATTTAGTTAAAAAACTCACTGACATGTTTGACCACAAGTATAACACAAGGTGTGACACAATCCCAACCCTCTGGCTGATTGATTCTTTGTACTTATTTGTGTGTTTGTCACCGCTATTAAATAAGTTTTGACCAAAGCACCAAAGCCACAGATAATGCCATTTTTATTCACTCCTCATTTTACGATCACTCCATTATATGCTGTGATAAAGTCTGGGGACTCCTCATCAAATTTATAGCAGAAAGCTTTTGAAATATTATCAGAATTGATGAAAATATTGACTTGCGGTTCTAGGGCATGAAAACAGCTTCAAGGCAATATTATTTATAAGCCCAGTCCAAAGTCAAAAGAGTGATGCAAGTAATCGCATTGACACTTTTTTCATAAATGACTTGGGGCTGAAAAGTTGTCAATATTTTGGAGCTCACATTTAACTTATCACCTCACTGTCTTAAACAGTTTCAGGACAGAAACCTCAAAAGAAAAGAAAAAAAAAAGGTTTTGCAGGGCAAGTCACAAGGATTGCATGGAGAGCATGATCATGGTTGACGACACAAATATATCGATAATTATATGTTCACTACTTTCCCACAGAAATAGGAAGATTAAAAAAATATCCATTTATCACACTGATCAGAATGACCTTTAATTCCTTGTCCTCTGCTAAAAATTAAATGATTAAGGTCCTATAAGATAAACAGATCAGCAATTATATAGAGCACAAACACGCACACACAAAGAAGTTTATGTTCAAACTAGTAGTAAGAAAAAAATCTATGAACGTCACACATGCATAGGGAAATTGTCTGGTTTTTTGTATACGTGAAATTCCGTTGTTGTTTTCTATTTGAACTCCACTATATCAAGTTTAAATGGTCCTAAAAACATCGCCTAAGAATCCTGCATATATGGTTTGAAGAATGCATGTGGTGCAAACATCTTCCCTTTATTTCTTTATAAATATCACAATGTGTAAAGGAAAAGGAGTGCCCCTAATGGTTGTCTATACCATAGGTGTATATGATTATTTATGAATTTAGCCCAGTGTTAAACTAGCTTGTTCAAACCTCTCATCCACTCCATTTGGTGCATTATAATCTTTAAAATACAAGCTAAAAGCACTGATTAGTAGAACTCTAGGGATTGAGCAGAGGGAAACCTATAATTATGTAAATATACACATATCAAGACAGATGTGTCCTGCTTTGTTTTCAAAACAACAGCAACTTCATACATGATCCTAAACTATTACAATGTGCTGTTTAAAACTTGTGAAATACAGTAGCCAGCAAGTCCTTGTTTTCATTTCGTTTGGGTAACCCAAAAAAAAAATTGGTTTTAGAAAAGCTTCAAGTACTGGCTTCTCTTTTGACACAGTGTCTCCCCGTTTTTAAAGCAGTAGTACAAGCTAAAATCACACTGCAGTTTCAGTCACTTCAGACTTCAGGGAATTCATAAAACACTCCACCCACACACCCCAAAACAATCAAACAAACCAGAATCACGTGACACAGGATGCCGTGCACGCTTTTCTGGTGAGAAATGAGTTTTAATCGTCTTTCGTTAAAGCTGCCGTCTTTCTTACAGCATTACAAACCACCTATTTCGTGAAGCATGTTCAGTGAAAAATAATAAATCAGCTGTCAGTACCGTCAACATGTAAACTGAATTAACAAGATAGCAAATGATGCTAGCGACGGAGGTGCACTACTCACCAATCAACAGCGGTTTTATTCTGTAAATTGAGAGTGCCAGTTAATGTCCGAGCCGCAAGTTTGATGTTGACAGTGTATGGAATCATTGTTCTTAGTACGTATTTGTGCTACATTAACATTTATTAACTAAAAGCTACAACAAACGGTTAGCTTCTGCGTATCGTCTATGTTATGGATCCTACCAGGAAGTGGACGGTGTTTCAAACTAAACTGCCGTGTAAGAACAAATTCCAGCGCAATAGTGTTCCAAAAATCTGCATTCAAAATCAATAAACGATTGACATTTTTATACTAGCGTATATACACTTATTTTTTATTTATACTTTTTATTAAAGTCATTTAGATAAAGAGGCAATCATCGATTACATTTTTTCAACTGAAGATATGATCAAATTCACATAAAATTTTACCAATCAAATCTAACATATTATGATGGACAATAATCCAAACATCGTTTCAATCAAATAAGGTATCACCCATTACATTATAAAAATAACGTTTGATATGCTACAATTTGAGGTATCAAAACTTTCAATATAATGTTTGATATTATCCAACATGACTTATTTTTCTATGAGTGGCATGCTGTTTTCTCATCAGGGAAAGAAGATAGATGCTTGTAACAATGGCTTATTACATGCTTCACAAATCCCCCCCCCCAGCAACTTCGATTATCTTTTTCCACTCGGTCTGCTGATGCAAGCTCACATACACACACATGCACGTTATGAAACAAAAACAACAGGATGTCAGAATAAGTTGTGCTCACATGAAAAATCTAAATAAAAAGCACAGTTATGCATAATTTAACCTTTTATATGACTGAAAAAAATCAATCCAATATCTTTTATGTTTTGTCACATCAATTTCATTTGTTAATAAATATCTATTCTAGCATTTCAGGTCTGCAGTACTTTCCAAAAAAGTAAACAAAACAAAATTTTTGGCCACATTGTTAGGTTGCCATTCTTTCTGACAATGATTTAAAACCATTCTGGTGCTAAGGATGAAAAAACAATGAATTATATAGCTTTATAATGGGTGCTTAAAACTGCTGTAATTGTTAACAATATGTTTATCTTTTTTTAAAAAAATAAATAAAGGTAATTAAGTCTACACCTTGGTCACAACGTGACTGTTTAATTTTAAATCCATTATGGTGGTGTATAAAGTCAAAAATCCTAGAAACTGTCGCTATCCAAAGACTGACTAACATCAACAAAATATAAAACAAAAAAATTAGAAAAAACTTTATTACATCCTTATTGCTTCCAAAACAACTAAAATGATAAGCAGCAGATGAGTCCTTTATAACTGCAGAACTTTTGACATTTTTCTGGTCTGGAGCATGCAGATGTGTTTTAACACAATGCCAAGGAAGAAACTTATCAGTAATCATCTTAGAAAAGCAACTGTTCCTGCCCATGCAGCTATGAAGAATCATGAGGCCATTTTAGAAGCCCATTATTCTTCAATGACAATGACTATGCACAAATGGAGAACACAAAACACTAAAGACAGTTGCCAATCTTTCCAGGAGGGGGTGTGGAAATTAAAAAAAAAACAAAAAAACAAAAAACAATGAATAAAAAGATGCTATTGTGCTTTGGGTAACCAGGGCAGATATTTAGTTAAAAAACTCACTGACATGTTTGACCACAAGTATAACACAAGGTGTGACACAATCCCAACCCTCTGGCTGATTGATTCTTTGTACTTATTTGTGTGTTTGTCACCGCTATTAAATAAGTTTTGACCAAAGCACCAAAGCCACAGATAATGCCATTTTTATTCACTCCTCATTTTACGATCACTCCATTATATGCTGTGATAAAGTCTGGGGACTCCTCATCAAATTTATAGCAGAAAGCTTTTGAAATATTATCAGAATTGATGAAAATATTGACTTGCGGTTCTAGGGCATGAAAACAGCTTCAAGGCAATATTATTTATAAGCCCAGTCCAAAGTCAAAAGAGTGATGCAAGTAATCGCATTGGCACTTTTTTCATAAATGACTTGGGGCTGAAAAGTTGTCAATATTTTGGAGCTCACATTTAACTTATCCCCTCACTGTCTTGAACAGTTTGAGAATTCATAACAATAAGTGATATGGCTTTATAATGGGTGCAGAATATGATTTGGAATTGTCATGTTGAAAAATGCATTTATATCTCAGAATAAAAATGAGGTCTTGAAAGAAGGATTCGTTGCGCTAAAATCTCAGGGTCTTTTTTTTCATTAATGGTATCGTCACAAAAATGTCAAAGTCATTTATATTTACAAAAATGTAAATGACTTTGCCTAAGGCACTGTTAAAACCTCATAATATTACTGCTCACACATTTGAACTTGTTGCTGAAAACAGTCTGGATGGTTCTTTTCATCTTTGGTCTCTTACATATACCCATTTTTTTTTCCAAAAACATATTTAAAATATCAATTTCTCTGACCACGTTTGCGCAGCCACGTTGACACTGCCTGTGGACAAAGTTAAGTTAAGGCTTCTTTTCTCACAGTGACATTTTGAGAG
The DNA here is from genome assembly GCA_028564865.1 of Zenarchopterus dispar. NCBI lineage: Eukaryota > Metazoa > Chordata > Actinopteri > Beloniformes > Zenarchopteridae > Zenarchopterus > Zenarchopterus dispar. Next base: position 988 of record JAOWBL010000431.1, on the reverse strand, counting down.
CAAGTTTTGAATGAAACTCTGTATCCTAACCTTGACAGTTGCTTCTCACAGTTAACTCTTGCTCATGTCGTTCTATCAGCTACTGATGAGTGATGGTTCTTGATGGTGTCGTCTTAGGCAAAGGAGAGCATGTGTGTCCAGTTTATTCTTGTGCTTGCTCATTATTTGTATTGAAATCCCTCCAGAGCTCTTAACTTATTTAACTTGTTTCACCCTCTTGTTGTCCTAGGGTCAAAATGACTTGTCCACCATGTTTCACATCAGAAAAAACTCTCTGACATTTTTTCTCATCTTGAAATTTGATGAATTTCCTAAAGTGACCCCCAAACATTAGAAAAAAATGAAACATCTTCTTTGTTTATGTTCAAAGAAGGTGCGCACTAACATGGTACAAAGATCATCCCAAGGTCATCTTTTAACCCAGCAGTTAGAATCACAGTCTAAGTCATACGCCACAAATATGCAGACACATGCGTACAGACGCACACACAGAGGAAGGAATTAAAACTGAGTGGTCCTGGTTCATTTCAGACAAATCTGTCACCACCGTGGATCTGATGGTGACGACATGAATCTTTTACACACACACGAAGACTTGAGTGTGAGAAATTATATCTATTTTGTTCAGTTTTGTTATGGTCAAGTTCTGTGACTAAATGTAAAAAATACATGTTCATTCTCTGTCTTTTACTCACTCACACACAAATATGTTGAAGGGTGAAAATTTGTGCCTATTTCTTCATTTTTATTATGGTCTGTTATGTAACCAATAGTAACAAAGACATGCTGACACTCACAGATATATAATATGCACACTAGTATACATGTTAAACCATGATGGTATTGTAATAAAAATGTAATGTAAACATCAACATTCTGATGTTCAGATAGTAAAGTTGACAAATTTAAACAGTTACCCAGCATATATTATTATTATTATTATTATTATTATTATTATTATTATTATTATTATTATTATTATTATTAT
>JAOWBL010000430.1:0-15876 GCA_028564865.1 Zenarchopterus dispar | reverse complement strand
CCTTCTGGCATTCATTCAACTGAGCCTCAACTCTTTACTTCCCACTCTCAGTCTTTCTCTCCCTCATAGGAGAGCTGTCAGACAAGGATAACACCTCTCAGAGAAGAGCAACAGAAAGAATGAGTGGGAGTGAGTGGGAGAGGGAGATGGCTGCTGGGATAAAGAGATAGCACACAGATGAGTCAGTTTAGTTAATATGAGATTTTCTGTCATTTTTAATTATTCCTTTAAAGAATATTATTACTTAAAAATATTTCACCTGGTAAGATGACTCTTTCCTAAATTTTATTATCAACATTCTGTACAATAAGGAGGACAGTCTCCATCTGTCCAGTAGTCTGTATGGATAGACAGTGAAGAAAATATTGTTTTTTTTTTGATCACTCACTATTATTATGCAGGATACCTATCTCTAGTACATATAAGACCTGCAAAGGTTTTGGCTGTCAAAATCAATACAATTTTTCATCATTCCAATAAAGCTGCGCTAGTTCTGCAAGGTTTCTGGGTTACTTTGCATTTCTTGCCATTCTGTGGTCTGCTTATCAGTTTTCCATAACTGTATGTTTAGCACACAATGAGGATCATAGCAACACTACTCCTTAAGGTATTTATAGTGGTTTTTGTGTGTGTGTACAATTGCTGAATCTTTTCCTAATTAACTCATTTGCAAGTAATACAGTTTTTGTTTCTAAAATTTGCTGATCTTCAAATGAATTGTTCTTCCATGTACTGTACTTGAGAAATTTTTCTTGTGTAAAAAGCCACCCAAAGCATGAATAAGTCCCCATGTTGAACAGTTAAGATGAAATTCTGCACATTTCTGTCATCTTCTTCCAAAATTTTCTACATTTGTTTATGTAATACATTGCAATCTAAATACATTGCAATCGATCACTAAATTTTGTCATAAGGACAGAGGTAACGTCTTCCTCATATGACTGATCCGTAGCATCGATGGACTGGTGACCTAATCAGGGTGTAGTCTCTCCTTTAAACTGTTGCTATATTAGATTCCAAATAGGTCTATACTATAATGTTGAACTAGTAGAGCTATAAATTTTAAGGTGTATGTGGCTTCTCTACATGTGCAACAGCAGCACCATCATCCTTCAGGGTGACTCACTTTAGAGTCAAATATTATTCAGTGATGAACATGGTGAGTCCACATGATTTTTTTATCAAACACACAAATGGAAACATGTACAGGTACTGCATGTCACTTCAAAATCAAATTTTAGGCTGAACATGAACATGCAGTAGATAACAAAATTCACATTGCATATATTCACTGGCTTACAGATGTGAAAATCCCAGTTAAACCCTCAGTATAACTCAGGCTTTACTGGGATTTGTGCAATGCGGGACACCTCCTAAAAATCATTAAGATAAGAAAGCCAAGGCCATCTGGCGGACTAATGCTTAAGATACATCACATAAAGTAAAACTGCAATGTCCCAGTTTGATTTTGACTGGAGACTTTAAGTACATACTGCTCAGTCCTGATATTTCCTATCTCTATATTCACCATCTGTTTTAGAAAAGAGGGAAAATCCCGCTTTTGCCAAAATAAAAAGCATATACTTTAAAATGATTTCCTAGTTTATGACAAGCTGTTTGCACGCAGCCCATTAAAAAAAAAAAAAAGAAAAAGAAGCCAACAACAAATATTTCATATTCAAAGCCTGAAGTATTAATCAGAATTTCAGTGAGTTCTGGGGAGATGTTTAAGTGAAGAAGTCATGCTCACATCTATTTTTACAATTTATAATTGCTTGGACCAAGGTCACAGCACAACAGATTGGGTAAATCAGACAATTTAAGGATTAAAAATTCTTTTAAAGCAATAAGGTGCCCACTTTTAAGCCTGGATGAAGTCTTTGTGTTTACTGTTGGTATACTGGCTGCTCGTCCCTCAGTCCAAAATCATGCAGGTTAACTTAACTCGTGGATCTCAACTGATTATGAGTGTCATCAGTAAATCTTAGGTTTACATCTTTATTTTACTCAATGTTTGATTTTTGCCTCAGAATTAAAGCTCCAATGAACACTTTAAATTCCAGAAAACTAGAATTTATTGCCTCTTATTTCATATGACAGGCTTCATGAGGCTACATGATTTATTTTTTTCTCCTCATTTATTCAAAAGTAGGCTTTTCTTTTCAGTGTTGTTTTCAACCTTACCCAAGAGAAGGAAAACAAAAGCAAAAAAAGAGGAAAACTTTTCAAACAGAGGTTGCCAGGGATACACCAAAGCATAAGATAATGCAAGTGCAGGGTAAATGTTATAATGTGATCAAATGAGATGCTACATTCACTTATTGTAACAATTACCCCTTGGCTGCCCGCTCATACAGCCCCAATGGACACTGTCAGTGTCTCTGTCACCAGTTGTATACCCCGTAAACCTGTGTGTCTTCTTTCGCTCATACATACAAACACACATTATAGATAGCAAAATGCGGACAGAGTCATCTTATCTGCCAATCACTGCAGGGCGTCTGGAAGAGTAGAAGGCCAATTACAGCCAACCAGACTAAGCCAACTAGACTGAGCCAAATGCTGCTTTAGTCCACCAGCCCACCCCTCGAATGGAGGGGTGGGCTGCCTGGCTTTATTGCATTCCCTTTGGTCCACGATGTACAGTGGGCAGCCATGTGTTACAAACGGGATAAACTGCAGTGGTTGGTTGATGTGAGGTTAGGCTCAGTGTGAGCTGGGAGCCACAGCAAAAGCCAACAGCCAGGACATGAAAAGGGTGTGTGTGTGTGAAGCAAGTGGAGTTGAAAGAAAAGTGGTCAAATTTTTGTATGGGGGTGTGGAAGCTTGTCTGTTTGTGTTTATGTTTCTGCATATGTGCATTAAGGTTTGGCATGTGGAAGTAGGCTTTTGACAGCTTAGAAAACACGGCAACACAGTGAACAGCAGTTATACTAATTCTACTTAAATATGAAATCTCTGATGTGCTCATCAGGTTCCATGTGCTCATCAGCTGCGTTTGTTTATCCACAAGGTTTCATTCATTCCCATGGCCCGGGTGCACTTGGCAGGTGGAGTGGGTGAAAACAACTCGTGCTGGTGAGCGGTGCTGTGCAGCACTGCCAGCGTCTGCCTTGGAAGCACATGGCAGATCGGCAGGCGCACTGGGCTACCATATTGACCTGGCACTGACTGACACATGTCGGGAGAGGGAGGTGTGAGGAAGAGGGGGAGGAGAGGTCACTGATCCCCTCTTCTGTGCCATCAGATGCTCTTTGCAGTCCTGTTTCACACACACCCCTCCCCGCCCCTCCACATCACCCCACCCCTCCCTTCCCCCTATTGCTGGATGGACAGGAAACATCTGCAGGATTGCCCCCAACCTCCAACCCATTCTCCATCCCCACTCCCTGAGGGCATAGCCATCTTGAATGTCTTCCACTGCCGCACACTGAGCCGCCTGTGAAAACCCGGAGAACACACTGGAAACAAATCATACCAATCTGGGCCGTGCTGTGGCCCCCTCTGGGCAGATCATTCAGTAACAAACATGCTTCAAGGCCATTAACTGCACCTGACTATTCAAATGATTGATGAGAGAACAATTCCAGTCATGTCTGATGTGCTAAAAATCCTATTAGTTACAAAACAGAGAGATTATTGCTAAAATGCAGGACCTGTTTGATGATATACTAATCTGCATCTCCTGATTTCCTTTTTCATGTCTAACAATCCCTCCACATATACCTTCCCAAACGCATGGAAGGACTCCATCAAACATTTACAATGGAATGGACGACCTTATGTTGGAATTGACTGGGAGGATTGACCACCTTTATGGTGATGACAGGTTGCTTGTTTATAGGAAAAAACAAAAATGTGGATGTAGGTTCCTAATTAAGTCATTCATCAAGCTGCAGCTGATTTTCTTTTGGAGATAGGCCCAAAAAGACAGTACATGGTAAATATTATATCATATATAATGTAATTTTATATGGTACTGTGGGGAAGTTAAACTACCATATAGTATTATCTTGTTTTTTATTCAAAATCCCAACTTTGTGTCTAACCACATCCCATTTGAAATATTTATTTGCACTCAGCATTTTATAAGTGCTTTCATGTTCTACATGGACAGGTGGGAGTTTGGTATCTCACACAAAGATCATTTTGACCAGCCTGAATAAGTACACAATGTCTACACATTTTATGTTACATGGATCAAGCATGGATTATAGATTAAGATGAGAGCTTTAGTAAACTGCAAAAGTAAACCAACAAAACTAGGTATTTATAAATAGATTGATTTAGTATCTTCAGGAAAAACCTGTCCAGTTTTTCACTTTTTTCCTCTTATCCCGAAAAACTCTTTTAAGTCCCATTTAAATATTAAGGTTATTCTGCCTCTGTAGTAACTTTATTCTGATCTGCTGTGTTGTGTGAATGGCATGGAGATGGAAGAGTATTATTTTTAGCATTTAGTATTTAGTATTATTTTATCACTATTCCCTCTCTTGTCCACCTTGTGAGGTACTAACAGGGACATGACAGGGCTGAAATGAGCGCTGTGTGAATTGATATTGTGGAAAGGTGTAACAGGGCACTAGGATGCAACAAATTCCATGCAGAAATAAAATCTGTCCATAACGAAGACAGTAAGAGACAGCTGGCTGGGAAAATTAAAAAAAAAAAAAATCAAAAAAAAAAGAAAGAAAGAAAATACCACTGGTTTTTGGCTGTAGGGGTCAGAGAGGGAGAAACTGTGTGGACTGTTCAACCTGGAGGCACTAGCAAAAGCTAAGCTGGCATCTTCCCTTCTGCAGCTGAGGCAAGACACCCTTGTGGTTTTTTGTCTATATGTGACCCTTCGATGGACTGCTGATTTGTCTAGGGGAGAGATGGGCAACTCCAGTCGTCGAGGGCCATGGTCTTGCACAAATTTCCTGACACAAGTGGCTGTGTCATTAGCAGAGTTGTGCAGAACTCAATGGCATGTTGGTGACATTCATTTATTTGAATCAGGTGTGTTAAAGTTAAAAAATAACTAAACCATGTGGGATATCGGTCCTCAAGGACCGAATCTCCCCATCCCTGCCCTAAGGGATCTCTATTCTTCACATAAAGAGAGCTGCAGAACCCCTTTTCTCTGCGTTGGAATAAGTAGGTGTAGATATTCAGTGAATAAATAAAGTGACGAAGATGTTAGAGATTAGATAACGAGTTTGACCATCTTCTGATTATGAAATGCCACAATGGTTTGTGAAAGAATACACTGGCATGGGAATGTTGCACCTTTGTGAGAGCACTGTGAAAGCAGGGGTGGTGAGTGGTGGAAGAAAGAAGAGCGTAATCCCCAGTGCATCTTTATACCACAATCTCTGTGTGAAAGAAGATCATGTCCAACCATGGCAACATTCATCTGTTGGTGAGCTACTCTGATGGTCCACAGAGGAGGAACTGCATCCTCATTGATATCTTGATTTTTACAGCAGTTCTACTGACCAATATGATTCAAAAGTTTGCTTAATAGATTGGTATAGATACATTTGAAGGCAGAGTCATGGTCCCCAAACAATATTTATTGTGTTGTGGTTTTAAAGAACAGAGTGCAGCTCCTGTGTAGATAGCAAGAAGAACAGTGTAGTTTTAAAGCCTCCCACAAAGTATGCACAAGTACAAAGCAGAATCAAAGAGTTATTCTGGTAGCCTGCAGCAGTCAGCATGTGTCAACATTTCTGTCTCTATGTTAATTCATTGTGATTCACAGTACAAAGGACTGCTTACAAGGCAATACCCAACTTAAGTATATGAGCTTACCTTAAACTACACCTAATACCATCTATTCTTCTCCACCTTCCTCTTCTGCTCTGAACATGTTTTATTGCCTTGATGTTGCTGATGACTCCTGGTAGTAAACTATGAGACTTTTACACACTATTTATGACCATTTGTCCATCCATTTGTCCATCGCTGCATCCATTTCTGGGTCATGGGTGTCTGCTGGAGCCAATCCCAGTCCATCACAGGCGAAAGACAGGGGTACACCCTGGACAGGTCGCCAGTTTTATGACCATTTGTTTTGCTGATATTAGTATTTGACAATTTATGAGGGTCCACAAATGACTCTCTAAGAAGATATCCACACACGCTGAACTTATCTTGTCAAAAGCCACCATTAAATGCAGCCACCACTACATCTTGTTGAGTTACTTTGTAATCCAGTCTCTTGATTTGACCACAGCCTAGATTTTGGCAGTAGACAGATTGTTGATGTGATATGTTTTATTGATGTGGTTGCTAGTTGTCACACCTATAAATGTATTGCTTTAAGACTAAATTTAGCAAAAAAAACATGGGCACCACAGAATAAAAACATTTATTAAAAACTCCAGGCCTTCATTAGCAGCTCACAGCTCCACTATTCCACCCTCCCCCCAATATGGTAAGAGTAAAATTAAAAATGAAGAGAGAATGAAAACAGGGATTGCAGTTTGCATCTCAACTCTGTTTCCATTTAGCCGTGAAATAGTGAGCCAAATCAGCCTTTTTCCTAATTGGTAAATGACAAATTAGACTTTGCCAATACTTAATTGAAATGCTGGGCTAAATGCACCCACGCTGTTGCTGCCCTGCTGTTGTGAGAGTAATTACCAAACTAGCCTAGAAATGTACAGAGGGGGTAGAAATTATCATTTGTCTTCATTGCTGGAGTTGTGGGGATATTGCTCTTGGGGTCAAATTAATTCTTTCTGGCTATCCATGTGGTTAAAAAGAGGACTGGTCCATTTGAATACTGAAAAAAAGAAAAAGATACTTCTTAATTGTTTTCTTCCTTAATGTTTAAACTATGAATATGTAATACAAACATTTACCAATATCACACTTGACTTACAGAGATTGATCATTTAAAAAAATGCACTGTCCATTTTTACAAGTTTAAGGCTTGAGATATTCAAATTTAGTTTACCAGTACTATTTATATGGATCTCAATTTAATCTTTTTTTTTAATCTAAATTAAGTATGTAGTGTTGCACTCATATTAAATATTGTGCTACTGATTAACATTATGGCTATTAAAAAAGAAACATCAAAATCTATTTTTAAATACAAATAGCAACCCACAAGTTGAGCCTTGCTCAATCCTGCTGCAATAGACATATAGTTTTTACTGTGTAGTGTCAAATCCAATCTTTTTTCCAAGTCCCCTGTCAACATTTCCACACACATGTCCACACACATACAATTACCTCTTATTCCCCCAATGCCTGAATATACCTTCAAGGTCTGTGACATTGTTCTAAAGTTCCGAATGAAATTGAAATAGTCTCCTGTGCTTATAGATTATAGATGGTGTGAACTTTTAAAAAAGCATTTGTCTTTTATTTCCCTTTGTACTTCCTGGAACATATAATAAATCTCACAATGATAAAAAAGGGCATACTAATCTTGGTAATTTCCATCTTCCACTTGAGAACTAAAGGGATTTTGAGCCACAGATAATGTTCCTTTCTATCTCTTCTGTTCATCCCTAACCTTTTGTGTTTCTCTTGGGTGGCTTTTGTCTGGAATATGCGTAGCCCATATCGGAACAGAAAAAAATGCTTCAAAGTACAACCTCCTGCAGCACTTAAATGGAAAAAAACTACATAGTGGAAATTACTTTCGGGCCATCTTTCGAATATATAAGATTATTCTCATCCTTTTTTCACTTTCCAGCCTCACAGTAGATCTAAAGTTTATCTTGAGGGCATCCTTGCCCCCTGTGCTGTTTTATAACTATGCTGTGCAGACTGGGGCAGATGGGCTCAGATGGTTGAGTGATCACCTTCCAATCAGAAGATCAGTGGCTTGATCCACAGCCTTTCCACATGTGGAGGTGTCTTTGGACATGGAATGAAGCAAGTTAATGAAAAACACATTAAAGTACCCTTTTCAGAAGGTTAAGGTTAGAAGGTGCTGTTTATGTGTAAACTATTTTGTTGTGTATGTCATTCCACTACTTACACCGACAAGCCTAACATCCTGTTTACACGAGCAAAACGTGAGTCTAAACACCTTCAGCTTGTTTGAGAAAGGACCTTGATGTGGAAAAACCTTGCTACAGAAAATTATTTTAACTTGAAACACTTTTTCTCTTTTTTGGGGGAGAAATTATGTTCACTATGAATGATTGCAGTTTATATGAGAGAGACTTATGTTGACCTCCAGATGACATTCTGTTCTTTCCCAACATGGAGGTTGTTAGTCAGGAGGGAGGGGATCACACACACGCGCGCGTGCGCACACACACACACACGAGTGAACTGGCTGTCATTTATAGGTGCATTTACCTAATGTTAAAAACATTAGTCATTTCTGTTTTCCCATGTCACCCATTACTCTCACAAAGTCAGAATTTGTACAAAATTGAATGAAAAAAATCCATCTTCAAAGTCTCTCTGATCTGATCTCCCTTTTGTGAGGATAAGGATATCTGACAGAACTTTTCATAAACTGTCATTTTTCCAAAATGAATACCAATTTCTCATCTTCCACAGCTGTATTATTCTTCTGAAAGAAAAGGATAGCAATGTGAGAGAGCATATTCTGTAAGTATAATACACTGTATTTTCTAGTGATGGTTTCAACCATCATGTGATCCCCTTCTTTACAATACTTGATACTGCACATTCAGTCCTATGTTGCATCTATAGGTTGCAGTTAGATCCATTTCCATTAGCAGGAATTAAATCATTGATAGATGTCTCCATCTTCAAAGAGAATTTTCACAAACCTCTAAGGGGCCGAAACAAGTCCCTGTCATGGGTCAGGTACTCTGAGCAGGGTGGAAAAACTGAAGGGTGGAGAAAAGTGTTTGCTAAGTCAGTGTATCTTATTGTCTCTGTCACTGTAAATGGAAACAAAACAGTATAAAGCACAGAGGAGGAAGTTGGCCCTCTCAATTTCATTGTCCTAAGTTTTACCCATAAACTTTAAAAATAATGGATGAAGCATTAGTCACATGACCCACTGGTTTCCAAAAAACTGTCTTGAAGCCTCCTTTTCTTCTTACTGCACACACATATCTTTCCCAGCGGAATCAACTTTCAATCAGTCATATCAGAAATACAGTTTTTGATGTATCTAAAGTTTCCTGATGTGTTAATAAGCCCACCCCTCTCTCTCACACACACACACACACAGAGCTGTGCAGCTATAGTTAGTTCTGCACATATGGTTCTTCCATGTGGACAGAGCCAAAGTCAGAAATTTGTGAAAATCCGTTCAGGACTTACTTAGGATGGAAAAAAAGTAAATGCATGATTCATACTATTTCCACTTAGATGATCCATAACTGCATTCATAATAACTGCATTCATAATTGTAATAGGAAGTTGCTGTTGTGTGATGGTGCTTGAACCCTCTACAAGAGTCAATAAATGCTTTGTGTATTTTCAACAGATACAGTCTAGCGGTATGCTTCAGTGGAGGTGATGGTTGTATGGCCCAGGTAGAACAGAAACCTCCCTCCCTTCAAGATTTTTTAAATTTATTTATTTTTTACATCACAATACAGCAACAAACTTTTTTTTTTTGAAAGAATCTAATCATTGCAACTACAACCCGCGACTGACAGAATGGAATGGAAAGAAAAAAAAAAAACAAACAAAAAAAACTTGATATGTTTACATACACTCCAAACTATGAAAATCTTTTTAGAGGAGCTCAAACATCCTTAATTTTATCTGTTATTGCTTTGAGTTTTTTTTCCCTAAAAATAATTTCAGTTGACGTTCCTTTTAAATACAAAACACAAACAGTAGTCACTTCCAATTACTTAATTAAACAAGATTTGCTAGTGACAGGCAGTACTTGTAATACTGAATAGTTTTACTGAATACTGAATAGCCAGTATTAACCTGGCCAGCCATACCCAAATTCTGATGCAAAATCTCTCTTGTAAAATTATTTTACCTGTTCCATCCACAGGTACTGCCACTGATACACAAAATCACAGAGCAGTCACAAGGGGTTGGGTTTTATGTGTTGACTCATACTGGAGTGTCTACGAACCAGTATTCAACACGTTTTTCAGTGCAAAAGCAACAACAGTCATTCATCGGTGTTCCAACCCTACCGAATATTATTTTGGATGTATGTTGTTGATACAAGTATGGCTGTCACTCTGCCCTGTCACAAACTTAATTTCTCTTACTGGCTGGTTGCCTATCCAGTGAAGTAAGTTAGAATAGTCTCCTGGAAATCAAACTTGAATCTAGAGAAACCAGACAAATTTGCTTACGTTCAAAGAAAAGTCATTAGGATGGCTTGCCAGGCTAAGCTAGCAAGAGATTCTTTAATTCTGGTAAGTGAAGAGACGGCTGTCTCTCCAAAACTCACAATCAAAACCAGTAACGGCAACACTTTTAAGAAGAAAACACATCTGCAAACAATATACCCTTTCAAACAGCACAATTAACTCTGACCTGTCCATGTCCACATAGAAAACTTATCAGAGGTAGTTAAAATGAGGGCTAGCTTCGTTTGTTTCCAGTTTGATAGAACTTTGGCGATTTTTAATGACTACACTGAGTGACACTAAATGGAATAAGTTTAATAGCAACACCTAAAATGCAGTGCATGACTTGGATATGTACAAATTATGTGTATTGCTTGAAACAACATTATACAAGACCTCCAAGGTATTTCAGTAATACTAAATGCATTTTAACTTGTGTGGCATTACAGTTTTCACCCAGATTGAAACTGACAAAAAAAAAAAAAGCTTAACTTGGGTAATAGCAGATTCAAAAGTAAGAGCAGATTAAAAACAATTATTTTAAACTCATGTCAACAATCACACTGTCTGTGACAGGCAGATAATCTAAAGTTCACTCAGCTGCACGTGGAAGATGAACTCTTTAAAGGTTTCAGTTTTTCACATTCTCATGGTGGCTACTACGAGTTTTTCTGCTGGTATGCTAACGTTTAGGTGCACTATTGGGACAACAAATGCTCATATTCAAGTCTTGCTTCATATTATATATGAAGCAAGACATTATACCTATAAAGACATTATACAGGAATAATTACAGGCACCATTCACAGACAACTCTGGAGTTACTTGTCATGCCAACAACATTAGCCAGGGACTAGCGGTGAGGCCACAATTAAAGAAAAAAAAATGAATAGAAGTGACGTTCAATCGAACAAAAAACCAATGCCATACTTATTCATTCTTATTTTTTTAAATTATACTGTTGTGATCCTTAACATTTACCACACTAACTGAGGTTTGAAGAGTATGATGATGAAGCCCTTGGGTGTTCAGTATTTTCACTGAGCATTGCACTGACTGGCCTTTGGATGAAGTTGCTGAAATTAACATCCATTTGATGGATGTTAAATTGCCTTAATTTTTTTCACTTGTCAGTTATGTTTATCACTTTAGAATGATGGAGTTCAAACAGGCTGATAACTCTTCTGAGAATGACAAGTAGAAAAAATTGGTTCACTAGGATCAATGCCAGAGGTGGTCATGTTTACATGCGGTCAAGTGCATTTGATGAGCAGCACATCGCTACCACTGGGGTTCTGAATCTATGGAAGCACTAATGATATACTTAGCTGTCTATGCACTGTCTTTGCATTTTTATGCATTGTTGTTTATCAAAAGCTGCGTTTCCCAACCCTGGTCCTAGGGGCACACTGGCCAGCATGTTAAAGATGTTTCCCTGTTCAAACATACCTGACTGGATTAGCAGTAACTTGCCATCAAAGTCTACACAAGTCTGTTAGTGGCCCACTAATTTGGGCCAGGTGTGTTCAAAAGTACTGATCAAAAGTACTATATACTCCTTTGTCAGACTTCTGTTTTTTTCTGATTTTAAGATTTCCAACCTATAAAAGAAGCTTTTCACAGAAATTTTACATCTAACAAGGATAAACCAGGCAGCCTGAACTAAAAATGCAAGGATGTCCCTTCGAACAAAATACCTTTATTTATGGATATTCATCCTCATATTCAGAAGGGGAAAGGGATTTTTTTTAATGCAATGATACAATGTGCTGGGTTCATATCTTGCAAGATGACACTTGACTAAATATATTTTGGAAGTATCTGTTCTGCATTTCAGAGGGGAGCTTCCTGCATCAGCTATATCTAGGTAAATCTATCTCAAACTTGCTCCACATTGGTTAAACACAACACTAAAATGCTGTATAACTGATCATGCCATTGCAGGTGAACCTGCATACCAGATGAGTGACAGTGATCCAGACTGGAATTCATTGCTACATCCAGGCTCAACAGACATTAAACCCTGTGCAAGATGAAGTAATTGGAAACCACCAGGCTACAACACACTGTAAGTGGCTGAGATGACGGTCCAGCAGGCCATTTTGGTTGCAATTGTCAGTGTGTGTTGTGCTCTGACTAATCATTCCTCCACTGCAGTTTCGAAATGTATTTGCTGGGGTAGTATTCTGTGCATTATACCAACCAGTGACCTATCAAAAAAAAAAAAAAAAAAAAAACATTTTGGAAATACAATATAGCAAACTGAGATAGCTTGTAATGTCCAGGAATGAAGTGATTGGAAGCAGCATAGATTAATATGGATCTATGTGGTTAATGGCGCGAAATGGTCAAAATTGTGATCCCTGGCATCTTTGTTGAGCTTGCCTCTGTAAAAGATCCACTTGTTTTCCTTTTGAGCAGCTATATCAGAAAAGAATACAATAAAGAAGTTATATATGTGCTCTTGTATGCGCTGTTTTATGTGCATTTGTTATCCCTCCAAAATGGTGCCAGAGGTTTATCAGTCACATGAGTTTCCCAGTCAAATTAAGGATTTATTTTAAACCCTGTAGCTGCTAAAGACCTTTAACAACTCAGTACCAAGTTAAAACATTTGGCACTGCAAAATATGTGAAAGAAATTGTCTATGAGGGGTTCACCCTCAAAAACAATCCCCCTTGTGTGTTTACTTTTGTCAAAGAAAGAAGTCTCTTTTTTTTTCATCTGAGACACGGTAACTTTGCAGTGACTTATCTCCACAATGGAGGTTTTGTAAGCTTGTAATAGAAATATGGCATATTTTATAGTGAAAAGGTCTGGGGGTAGGGAGATGACATAGGAGCTGGGGAGAAAATGAATATGAATGTGCATATTTATCCGCAAAATGATTACTTGCTGGAGCATTCATTAATCGTTTTTCATAATTCATTCTGTGCATATTCCCCTTTTTATTGAATTTAAACAAACCCATTAACGGGGATTAACTTTGCTGAATGAGACTTTGCTTCTCTTCCGTATTGCTTCCAAAAAGGGCCCGTTGTTCCATCAAGTGGAATTACTTGCAAGCATCTGCAATCTCTTCTGAAAAGAATTATAGAAGACAAGGCTGTCCTACACCGTCCTTCTATCCCATTTTGCCACTCTTTTTTCAAGCAATTTGTAATCGCTTTTCAAACGATATATCCCCTAAAATGTTTTTTTCTTAGCAGAGAATTGTGTAGACGTTGTATTTACAGTAATGAGAGCATTATTGCGTGTTGTTTTTAATAACTGGTAATCAGCGTTTGACCATCATCCCCGTTGTTATTTTCCTGGTCTTTGTTGCTGCTTATAATATGGCACTAATTACGGCCTGAAGAGAATTCCTTTTCTGGACCCTGACCTATTCTTCCTACTTAAGGCCATGGAAAGAATGAAAGGGGGGTAAAGAAATGAATAAAAGGGCCAAATCAGGGTATATGGAACTTGTTAGCTTAATAACCATAAGGCATACATTAAAGGTAATTAGATGAGAGAATGTCCATGGTGCCATAAGCAAGAAATGCACTCTGTTTCTTATGTCGTTCATTCAAAATTCTACTCATTGCTGCTCTTTTTTTTAAATGTTTTTTCTAAAGAATTCAAAAGAGCTAACACAGAGTGCCATCAAGTCTGAGTGGAGGATGCACATACCTTGAGGGTGCAACAAAAAAGACTGGATTGTATCCCACTGCAAAACTACCAATAATGTTGCAGATATTTTTTTCACAGTTCTGTCTTTGTCAGAAGTTAAAAAAAAAAGACAATCAGCATAAAGGGAATTCTTCTTCCTTTTTTTTTTGCTTTGCTGTGGATAATGCTGAATCAGCTGACAGAGCTGTAGAACTAGTGTGAGATTTATCAACAAACCAATCCTCCCCACAAAATGGTTCCCCTAGCCTGAGTGACAGCTCCACTTTGCCAACTTAGATTAAATTTGATTCATTTCACCATTTGAAGAGGAATGGGCTTTCTGTTGGGTTGGTGAGTTCAGTGTGCTTCTACCATGAAATAACAAACCCGAAACTCAGTCACACAGACAGCTGGGTACATTAATTCCATTACTTAACCACCAATTTGAGCATTGGCATGCACATGTAATAGCCATCTTCATTGCAGATGGTTTCAGCTTCACAATAAAGGCATTAGTTTTGCACTATGTATTCTTGACTCAGTTCCTTAAAAAGACACAGCTCACATGCTGTTACATAACATCCATATTCACTGTGGTGTTATCTGATGCTTCACAAAGTTCAATTTGATGTGAATAGTCTAGTAAGCAGAAGCTGTAAATGTTTCAATCTCTTATTTTGACCAAAAATACCAGTGAAGATGTAGGGAGATGGAGACATTGGGCCATCAACAGCCCTGAAATAGACTCAAGTCTTAAGACTCATTCTGGAAATCTTTTCCTTTTATTTTATTACTTCAAGCCTTGTTTACACATGGTTAATTAAGTTCAAGTCCTCATTCTCTGAGTGTACAACACTTTTTAAATACTCATAGTCCAAATAGCTCCCTTAATCGGGGTGAAAATGGGCCACAATGGTCCAAAAATATGATTCTTGACAGAATACTGTTTCGGTAAGAGAAGAGAGCAGCTGCTTCTTCATAATAAGTTACAGTAGTGATTTGAACAAGAAAATAGATCAGCTCATGTTATGCCATCTTAAACTGAACACTGGAGCTTTTTTAAAACTGCTTCTTACTCGTTCTAAAGTACCTCTGTATTGTCCAAGTCCATTACTGCCAATTAAAGTGAGTGCTAGCTTCTGTCAGTGCACTGCAGATTAATCATTTCCAGTCCTGTTGTGATCTGGCATATTGAATGTTTTCTTTTAGCTTTATTGTTAGTATTATTATTATTATCATTATTAAGGCGGGACACTTACCAGTGTGCTCCTTGTACCAGTCCTAAGCCCAGATAATGCAGAGGGTTGTGTCAGGAAGGACCTGACACAACACTTCCACAAATTGATGCCAAATAATCAATGATTACTACTATTATACACCATCTTCCAAATATGTTGGGGAACTAAAGCAAACTACAATATTAAACATTTTTTAAGGATGCACAATATTAACAGTTTGAATAAATTCCAAAAACCCATAATTAACTGCTTCCTTATGGCCATAAATACAAATAAGCAATAAGTTCATATCAATATACTGTATTTAATTTCTTTCAAATTTTTATGTTTAATATCTTCATGTATTATGTAGTTTGTTCACCCGGAAAAATAATAAATCCAAGATTCAATGATTAAATTGAACTAAAGTGTTTTTTTTTTATTAGCTTGAACAAAACTATACTCACAAACAGGCAGACATAAAGCAGTGGGGTCCTGCCAGTAAGGCACGGCAGATAACGTGACAAGTGCAACATGCCTGTTTTAAAATGTGCTAACCTTTTTTAAAAAGCAGTTACATTTTCATTATTTTGTAGAAACTTTTTTATTGGGTTTATTTATTTATTTATTGTGCTAGTAAAAATGACACAACTTTGGTCCCATATTGTATTGTTTTTTTTTCTTTTCTTTTGTGTGTGTGTGTGTGTGTGTGTGTGTGAGAGAGAGAGAGAGAGAGAGAGAGAGAGAGA
>JAOWBL010000429.1:0-17592 GCA_028564865.1 Zenarchopterus dispar | reverse complement strand
TGTGTGTGTGTGTGTGTGTGTGTGTGTGGAGGATGTTTTACTGTTATTATGGAGTCCAAAACCAAAGCTTGTAGCATGGTTTGACAGCTTTGTAAAGATCGAACTGTCTGAGGAATTAATATGATGTTCTACCTGTGATTTTTGCACCTTAGTGCGCAATGGAGCTTATGTTTAGAAATTTTTTTTTCTTTTCAAACCAGTCAAACAATAGTGTATTCTGTACTAAACAAACAAATCTCATACTCAGCTTTATTTGACACTTACTCAACATAATGCAGCATTACTAATGTGCCAGAAAAAAACTATAACAAGTAGAGTCATCAATCACTTTCCAGATGCATCAGTCGAGGCTAATCTAACAAAGCTAGAAGCGGAGCCAGAGATTTTTACTTTTGTTATTACTTTTTCAAGCATTGGACAGCAAACTTGGTGGGAGACAATGCTCAACATCTGCATCTGATGAAAATGATCAATGACTCAACTAGTGATTGGCTTTTTAGCATACTTTTATTGTTTTGTTTTTGCAAGTGGGTGCACACACAGACTCGAGCATGAGTAGCAATTTACACAAGAGCAAATTATTATTTTTTTTTTTTCTTAAGCACAGAATAGACCTGTGTTTTTCCAGATTGACGTACTCTTTGTTTGGAAAGGAAAACCGTTGTAAACTATGACTGTGTGTTTACAAAATGCAGATATTAAAAATTGGTAGTACAAGTTTGTGTGATGCATGTGATGAGCTGTGTCCAAAAAGCTCAGAGGAATCCACTCTCCATTAGCATTAGCACTCACAGTTGGCATGATTCAGAATTGAATCTGGGTGAGCCACATTCAGTGCTCACTGTATTCATGCAGACCAGTGGGATTTTGACAAATCCTCTCAAATTGTTCTAGGGATAGGGCATAATGGTTCAAATGCACAGAGAGATTACAAAAACATAATCCATTATAACCTTTAATCCTACAGTCTTCTTTGCAGTGTTTGGTCTTATTGCCATTCATAGATACAGTGACAGTCAGGACGGTTTTGTCTGTTATCATTGCATCTGCTCTGTTTCCCAGTTTTCCTGTGAGTTCACTCTGCTCAGGATGCCCTCTCTATCCCCTTGTGAAATGCTAAGTAGTCTTCTCTCTTTAACTCTGCCCCTTTCTCAGAAGCTAACGTATCCTTGGTGTGTTACTTGCCAAGAGCTATAAACAAGTGTAATAGAATTGCAGAGGGTTTAGCAGCGATAGCCGACTTTGCATCTCTCATCACCCCTGGCTCACCAGCCATGTGCTAACAAGCCCAGCAGCATGAGTGTGAATTCATAACAAGTCTTTCTAAATTGTGTCATCTCTGCTGCCTTTACTTCTTTACCAATGCCACTTCTTTTCTCCATTTTGTGCTGTAATGTTTGCACTTATTTACTTATTTAACAAACATTACTTTTGTCAGCTGTTGTAGTGACTTAAGTTTACAAAATGTCTTCTCGTACTCAGCATCAGTTAACTTCAAAGTCAACTGAAAGCGAGAATAAAATTATCACTAACTTATCATCTGTAAGGAGCTTACTTAGGGCCCCTGAGGGAAGATAGTTTAAATAAAAGATTCAGAAGAGTTTGTTACTGTTGTTATTTTTTTTCTTTCTTGTGGCATATTTGATTAGTTGTGTAAAACAGTAAATAGGATTTGCTCTCTAGGGATGCAAGCATTAAATAACAATGTTTCTGCTCTTCTGATAAACAAGGTATGTGTTTTTTTCCTCCACCTTTGGACCATGTATGATAAACATCATGAAGGGAAGTCTGGTTATTCACACTGACAAAAATACAGCGTAGGATCTATACTGTCAATTTCAGACATGAGGAAGGAGGTTTTTATTTATTTATTTAAATTTCTGAGAATAAGACTATAAGTTTTCACTCTTAAAAATAAAAACCATCAGAGGAAAAAGAAAAGATGATTTCTTTTGAGTTAATGATGGACATTGATCTTATTTATTTATTTATTTATTTTGGTTTGGTTTTGGCCAAAGTTCAAAAATTGCTATTGTTGATCATTACATATTGTTGACCAATCTTAAAATCTTGTTCATACAGGGTTAGATCTTACTTAAATAACTTTCTTTCTTTCTTTTTTTTTTTTGAAAAATGAATAACAGTGGAAGTCAATGTTATTCGTCATGAAAAAGTCTATCCAGGTTTGCAGCTGCATTATGACTGAAAGTTCCCCAGATGAAAAAAGAAGAAAAAAAAAAAAAGGAAACGCTCCTTCAGACTGTGATTTTAAAAATGTCTTTTGATTTTAGGTGAAGAAAATAGAGGCTTTTTCTCTCTCTTCTATAGTCCATTTGAGGAGAGGGTCAAAGACTCAGAGCAGTGAAGATACAGTGGAAAAGTGATTGCAGTTACAAAACATGTGGTGCTTTCTTCCTGGATTGTGAATGAGGGAAAAAATTAAGTTTCTCTGCTTTTCTGCTTTGTTCTCATTATTATGCTTTAGGTTATCAGATATTGCAGGCTATGTTGGAGATCAAGTGTGAAATAGTGGGTGTTGGTATTTGATAAAACATGGAGTAAAGACCTTTCACACAGCATGTATTCATCTTCTGGGATCTAAGCATGCTGATCCCATGTTTGAATATTTTCCTGGGTGCTTTTCAGTAACATTTTACAATGGTAATCTGAAGAGGTTGAACATGGTAACTTATGTATCACTTTCAATATGGCTCAAGTCTGGCCTGCCACAGTTTCATTAAATGTACACTCACACGTAGTAGAAGGTTCATCTGAAAAAACAAAACAAACAGCTGTATATGCAAATCCTAAAGATAGCTTTAATAAATTAGAAAAAAAAACTGTACTTTTATCTACAATAAATATACATAGAGTGAACCACTTTAACTTCATATCAGTCTGCACCTCATATCTGAAAGGGGCTTAAAGGAAATTGGACTTATACAATTGTGGCTCTCCAGCTCTGAAAATTCCTGCTTGCGTGGAGTTTGTGTGGTCTCCCTATGCTTACCGGGGTTATTTCCAGTTTCTCTATTTTCCTCCATCAGTCAAAAAACATGCATGTTAGGTTAACTGGTGACTTGAAAATGCTCATTGGAGTGAAGGAGGGAGTGTGTACTGGAATAAGTGAGTATAAATGATAGATGGATGGATGTTACTTAACCTAATTGTTGTCTTATAATTATGGAATCCTAGGTTCAATGATCAAAGCACTGCCACTTTTACTGTGGAGGTGTTATAACAGATTAACATGATGTAACTCCATTCTTGTATTCAACAAGGGGTGAAAAAAATCACCTTTAATCATGTTGACACCGGTGAAAAATAAAATGTTTTACATTAAATGCAGATGTGGTATTCTCATTATGTATGACTCTGCTGTCACAGATAAAACCCATGAGACTGTTTTTCTAATAAGCACTGACAAAGTCCTCACAGTGCATCAGACCCAACCTTCAGGTGCTTGCTCGTGATGCATTTTTTAATTCCTCATGAGGAGTCATTAGTGGATTCAGATCTTTATTGGGTCTGAAAAGGAAGATGCAGAGAAGGGGGCATGGGGTGAGAAGAGATTGAGGGGCTGGCTGTTCAGATAAATTTGCAGAGAAATTATGAAAATAAAAATGTACTCTGATCCTCGTATTGAATTATTCAGCTCAACCCTCATGCCTACTGCCACTCTTATTTCATTGCCTAAGGCAGTCCAAGTTCCTCTCTCATTGCCACGCTCTGTGATGTATCAGTATAAACTAAAAGATGCACATTCTCTACTAAGCAACTGCATAGTAGAAATCTAGTGATCTAGTGTGAGGACAGTCACTTGCAAATGATTTAAGTCAGTGAAATGATTCATTATTTCAAATTCACTATGATGGAAATATCTGCTGTGTAAATAAAGTTTGCAAAACTAAAATTTCTATGTTGCATACTTAATCAAAAGTATATTTAAAACTGCATACACAGCAGCAGTATGTGTTGCTGACATACTTGCAAATGTAATAAAATGACCAGTTTTGCCAAGATGTGTACATAGTGCCAACTGTAACACAGTACATAATATCTAGCTAAAGATGCTTAATCTGTGTTTTCTTCATTCTTTTCATACAAAATGGGGGGAAGCAAACATAAATCTATATCTGTGATTAAGGACTGAGTGGGTGGACTTTGGGTGAGTTTAAAACATTCAAATCCCAGTCATGAACAGTTTTGAGTGACTGTGTGTGAGATGTGCTAGTTAAGAAGCTTGTACTGAAATCCAGTTTCTTGCACAAATTAAACCTCTTTTCAGTTCCATTGCATAAAGTTATCATACCACTTTTGAAAGTATGTTCATTTCATTTTTTAAATTTTATCATGTTATACTCAGTGGTTGTTTTGAGTTGCTGTGTTGTCCATAACGTATGTCCTCTTGGTCCTCTTCCTCCTATTTCGACTTATTTCACCACAGCATTTCCGTTATACCTTGTTCTTCATCTTCTTCTGACATACCAAGCAAATGCATATGACTTCTCCTGCTTACAAATATTTTCACAACACCATGAAATGCTTTTATTTGCTTAAGTGCCAGCTTGCAGTGAATCCTATAGCCATTTATTTCCAAGTTAAATTCGCTATCTAGGTTTGTGTTAACATAAGTCTGGGTACAAAACATTTCAGGCCTGAACCCTCTTATTTTCCCTACTCTCATCAATACATCACATAGACAAAGTGCTGTGCCTCTTTTTCTTCCCCGCCCCTATTCACTGACTCATCAACAGCCGCTCAACATGTGTCAAGCTTGCCACCGGCCTCCATCTGTCTCCCCTTGAGCCAGCCAGCCAGCCATGTCCATCCCTTAGAGCCACACAGGGAGAGAAAAAGTAATTCCCGAGACAAAGTGTGTTATGCCATGCAGCCATTCCCCTTGAAATGAGAACTCCATTTGGGGTGCAGTGGTACTTTAGCAGGCAGGCCGCTTCTCTACGTGACACAGATTCTGGGAAACATGGGCCCAGCCATGCACTTGAGAGCTGCACGGCTGTCAATAAGCAAAGGAGATTTTTCATCCTGTACCACATCAGTTTGATTTGTTTTATCATGACCTTAACTTATTTTCTGTGAAGAATTAGCAAAAACAAAATATGATCACAGGGTACAGATGCAACAATGTCCCCACACATTTATAACCCTTAGATCAATTTGGCTTGCACAGAATGATAGACAAAGAGCATGCATATACATACTGTACACCAAAAAAATATTGTTGTTTTTTTTTTAAATTAACTGTAAAGTTTAAATATCATTAAACCACTCTCTGTGCAAAAAAAAAAAAAAATTACATAACATGGCCCAAATCCAACTGTGTGTTGCCATCAGGACTCATTTTGGATTATATTTTACAGGTTAATTATT
This sequence comes from Zenarchopterus dispar, assembly GCA_028564865.1. Lineage (NCBI taxonomy): Eukaryota > Metazoa > Chordata > Actinopteri > Beloniformes > Zenarchopteridae > Zenarchopterus > Zenarchopterus dispar. The sequence continues at coordinate 12,201 of JAOWBL010000429.1, read as the reverse complement.
TCAAGGATTTAACTTTCAAGTAGGCAATTCTGGTAAATTACAAAAATAAAATAAAGTGACTCTCATACCATAAAAATAAAACAAAGCAAAAAAACAAAACAAAAAAAACCTCAACATTATTGCTCACTAATTTGTGATTGGTAGTATGCAGTAAATGTACAATATAGTAAATGTGAGTCTTACTATCTTAAATCTTACTGAATGACACCGCAGATACGCTAAAAAAAGTGGAGTTCAGCCACAGATCTGGGATCAAACATGTTTATTACCTATATTATTAAGGCCTTAAAGATACATAAAAATCAAGAATTACAACTCATTTGAATGTTTAACCAACTCAGCAAGAAGTCAAATCTGCTCAGTCGTATTTTTCCTTAATATTTAGTGTATATCGAGGAAACTCACAGCTGGCAGGTTTGGAAAAGAAAGAGCTTGTACTCTACATGTTGCCTCGTTAGTCTGATCTGGCGTCTCTCTCTGTCACGCACACAAAGCTCAGACACAGGATCTCAGCAGGTGAGCAGAGCAAAAAACAACAAGAAGATTAGTACCCACTGTGTGTTGTCTTTTGGGATTTCAGATGTTAAATATCTAAATGCATGAAGCAGACACTAATACCTCCAACCGCTGTGCTAATGAGAGCGTGAATAACATGGACAATGATAGGCACACAGGATATTTTAGGGTGGTGCTATAAAATGTCAAATCCCACTGTTTAGGGAGGGTCCAGGCCAGGGCGAGATAAGAGTACCTTTAAAAAAAAAAAAAGATAAAACATGGGTGCACTTTTCTTTATCCTTATCTGTAATACCGATTCACAAGTTTGGTTTTGTTGATAACAAGTTAACATGGACCATCTTCCAACTCTTTGCCATTATCAGGGCACTTTCTACAACTAAGCCCATGCAGGAGTTTTGTGCAGCATATATAAAGTGATAGTGCAGTGGCCCAAAACATAAAGAAAGAAAAAGGATCTCTATCAGATCATTTTCAAGGTGTACTTTTCTGCTGTGACCTGAGCGAAGTTAATAAATAAATGGAAGTCTTTTTGCTTTGATAAAATGTATGACAATCTGATAAATATCTGCCTACAGTAAGGAATGTCAAAAAAGATATAGTGGTAGGGGTTGTGGAAATGAAGAAAGTGGAGAAATTTTTCAGCCACAAAAAATATCTGTGCCACTTGCACAATGACAGCCATATAAAACATTCACCTTATCAGTATCCTGCTCAAAATTAATCTTGTAGCTGTGATTTATTTTTAAAAGCAGAGTTCCTTGCAAATTCCCCCAGCAGTTGATATGGCACTGAAAAGTTGCCATCTTGCTTCAGGCCTTCTTATTTAATTTTAAATCATATTTCAAGGCAGACTGCAAAATGAAATGACTTATTAAGATGTCTTTGCAGTTAACATCCAACACTCATCACTCATTTCACCTTGGGTGTGGAGTTATGGTGAGTTTATTTTAAAGCATGAAGTTAAAAAAAATCAATTACGTTCTTCTGCCTTCCATAACTCGACAATGTAGTACAGAAAAGTGTATTGTGTGCTGCAACATCCACTGACCTCTTTTTCTGATATTTGGAAAACTCACCAACTTATCTCATTGAAAATCTCCCACACATGCCACCTTACCAATTGGGGATCACTATATTTTGAGAGCACTACTACAGCATGATGTGAAACCGGATTTTGCAGTAAATTTGAGAGCTTGCTGTTCCTTTGTTGTCAGTCTTCTAAACTAACAACTGAATCTCCTGCAGGCACCACTGCCTTTCCTCTTCACAGTCCTCTGTGTATTACTGCTTGCTCAGTGATGATGCTGATGGTTTTTCTGTAGAGAAAGATCAGGCTATAAGGCAATCTTGCTGACATTCGGGGTAAAGCCAGTTTTTCTTATGTCTAATAATCCTGGGGAAGGACCATTTATTATAGCACCCTCTGAATTTTATATAGGCTTTACATTAATCACAGACCTCTCTGGCTGAAGGTCCTCTCACTTTAAAGATGGTTTATTGTGTTGCTGAGCTGGTAAATGTATGAGTTTCAGGGTGTGCATTTCTGCCTGTGCTAATGTGAGTTCATTTGCATATTTAAGTTTGCCAGTACTCTCATAAATGCATTCCTTCAGTGATGGAAGAAAAAAAAAGAGAGAAATGAAGTGCTACGGAGTTTCATTATATTGGGTGGTTGAAATAAGCCAGTGATGACTTGTAAGTGCATGAAGGCCACACCTGTGAGGAATACCAATAGTAAGGAGACAACAGTGTGTTTGTTTGTCAATGTATGCCTCTCTTCACAGGGGTTATTGTAGAGTCAGTGCATCCATCTTTTTCTGTAGCAGTGAAACTCTCTGCTTGGATTCAAATCGCTTTACATGCATAAGCTGCAATATATCTGAGTCCAGCATACATGTTCCTTAGCCATTGTGAGTGGCAGCATGGAAAAGGAGATGTGTCTCAAGATGAGCAGCGGGATTCTTTGTGCTTTATGAACCACTTGAGGGTCAGACTCCCCATGAAGACAGCAGGGTTCCCAACCATGCACAGTCACTCACTGGCACTCCGTGATGAGTCTGTCACTCAGCACGAGGAGTCCCTGCATCTCCGCACTGCCCACTCTCTGCCCTCTGCTCAGCTGTGTCACTGACCAGCCAGTAATGAGAAGTGACAGCCAAGGACAACTCTGTGCTCAGCCTCAGCCCTGAAATTGAGTCATGCAAGGTAGCACCACACCCACAAACACACATATGCACACAATGTGGCAGTCAGACTTAAATTTCCACCGACAAGTAGGCATGCAGCAAGCCTACATGCTGAAAAACTTGACTTGAAAAATATTTATGTTCAGCATCTGTATTTTCTTTTAAGAGTATATTGTGCTGGAAGTTAATAAAGACCATTCATACTTAAAGAAAGAACTAGTCAACATTTTGAAGGTATTTACTGGCCACCAATAGCTAGATACAGATGGAATACTGAGACAGGGTGCTAATGAAGCTTAAACAGAGGGGTCTTTGAACTCCTCTTCCATCTATTCACCTAACATATCTCCCGTCCCTGCCTAATAAAATTGATGAACTGCTTCTTCTCAGCTTAGCGAACAAGGATTTTGCAACTTCTGCTGCCTTTTGTGTCACTGACACCTGGCTCAGCAAATCCATACCAGAGAATGGATGTCATCTGCCAGGCTTTCACCTTCATCATGCAGACCATTTAACCATTTAACTAAACTATGAAGGGAAATAAAAGGTGGCAGACTTGCAACAACACGAAGTTGGAGCCATCAAGGATGGACCATCACACAGTGGAAACATGTATTGCAGATAAATAAGACAAGACAAGATAAATCAGTATTGTAGATATTTTTCCCAGTGAAATGGGCCTTTTGTGCATGAGACTAAAGATGAGAAAACCACCACGACTGTTATCAGTAACAAGTCAGGGAGTGTCATGGTATAGAGTTGTATTAGTGCCCTTGGGAAAGGTCAAACAAATGACAAATCTGTGATGGGAGCATTAATGCAGAATAGTACACTGAGATTTTAGAGCTAGATATGCTGTATTCAAGTGCCCATCTTTAATCAGGACATCCTCATATTTTTCAACAAGGCAATGCAAAGCTACTTTCTGCACACATTACTATTGCATTGTTGAGGAGGGAGACGGTACAGGTACTGAACTAGTCTGCATGCAGTCCAGATGCTTCCCAACATAGAATATGTGAATAAGTTTGAAAAAAAAACCAATGCAATTGCGACAACCGCTTACTGTTACAGACTTTAAGACTTGTTTGCAGGAAGAAGGGGACAAAATAAATGAAATTCAGAAATAACCACCTGCTATCCTCCAAATGAAGGTTATTTTGTCTAACAGCAGTTCAATTTGCTTAACATATCACCCACTGTGGCAAATACATAAACAAATAATAAAATAAATAATAACGGCACTGTTTTTAACATTCCATAAAGAAAACTGAGTCTGAAGCACGTTTGTTTTGCCCAGACATTTTATCTGAGACACAGAAGGTTACCACTGGGTTACCACAACAATGCAGTGATGTGCCAGAATGTCTCTTGCACCATGAACTAAAAGAAAAAAACACAGAGAGCCTTCTTTTTTTTTTTTGTTTATCTCCTTAAAAATAACGTGGCATTACATAAGTCAAATTACATGAGGAGTTGTAGGGAAACTGAGGAAGAGACACAAAGCTAAGTGAATCCTGCAACTGGTTGGTATGTGACGAGACAAGCAGACTAGGTCCTGTTGTTGCTTCATTATTTAGATGTTTACTGCTTTCTTATTGTGACAAAAAAACAAAAAACACAAACAAATTCTAATTTGAAGCAATTGCCCAAGTGCCACATGCATAGAAAGAAAAACATCCAAGCAAAATCAGATTTGATTATTCTAATATTACATCAGTGTATGTGCTGTGAATAAGACCATTTTTAAAACAAGCAGAGCTCTGCCTTTATCTTATGCATATAATATTGATCAAGTACATCTCGCTTATTATTTTTTGACCATACAAAATGCTTAAGATGATTCTCGAGTCACCCACTAAATTTATGAGACAGCGCTGCATATCCTTCAAAGGCGAAGTTGGTTATATTAAATATTTATCAGAGAAAAGAACTGCTCTTAAAATGAAGCACACTGTGTTATAGAAAGTAGAAAAACATGCTTATTAAAAAACAACTAATCTCGTCACAATGATCAGAGGGAAGTGAAAACCTCACATTGGTCTGATTTAGTGTGAGTGCTGCTAAATACAATGTGACAAAACAGGCAAAATGGCAGGTGAAATACATTAAAATTTTTAATGAGTGAAAACTTTTACCTGTGGTGAAATGGAACTTGATTGTGTAATTTTATTCCTCATTATAATGAAATTGTGTACTTCTAAAAGCCAGTGGAAATTTTAAAAGCCAGGGGAATTGTTGATACAGATTTTAATGGCAGGATCTCAAAAAAAAAAAAAAAAAAGAAAGAAAAAAACCTTTGCATATGCTTTTGAGGGCAATTTAAGTGGAAGCTTCACAGGACCCTTAATTTGAGCAGTCCAGGCGATTTAATAAAAGAAAACAGACCTTTAACTGTAGGAGAATTGTGCTTTGAAATAAGTGCTCCATTTTCCAGAGACAGGTGAAATGACAGGAAAGATAAATACAGACCTTTGATGTGAACAAATACAACTAGCTTGAGAAAGGACCCTTTACAAAAGCGACCCTGACACATTCAGACATGAAAGTAGTGACTCTGAGATGACTTCACAAACTTTGTTGAGCTCCAGCAGTGGCCGTCTCCCTGGGGCACAAAGCACATCGTGCCTCACATAAGTTGAATTGCGAGAGGCCAGCGAGATCCTTGGCCTTCGTACACAGGAAATGAGGCCTCAAGGGCTCAAACACCAAGGAGTAGACAATGATGTTCTCTATAGGTCTGTCTTCTCAAAGCCGATTAGAGAACTGAGGGCCTAGGAGAAGAAACTATATCATTGCAGTCCGTCTGGAGACAGCTTTTTCTCAGCCAAACCTCCAGACACAAAGTGACAGCAGTCTGAGGGATGCAGCTGCAACTGCACAAAGAGCACTGCAGTTTAGGAAGGCTGGCATGGGAAACCTTAGCGGAATTATGGCCTCAGTCAGTTAGTTTGATTACTGAAATGTATAAATAACCTCAGCAGGCAGTTCTGGTTTTGATCAAAATGTGTCTGAAAGCTGGTTATATGTTATTCCAGCTCTGCCTTAAGAAAATACAAATGTATAGAAATAGTATGGATCACCCAAGATTTATATTTGTTTTTCCCCTTTTTCTTTTATGAATGTATCTACTTTCTCCACTTCAGAATTTAGTGGCAAATTTAGAAATGACCACACTATTTAGCTGAGACTCAGCTAAGCTTTGTCCTCAGAGCCCTTCCAGACCAACTTTACAGCCAGTTACATGGGTCTGTTAGTAAAGTAGAAGCATAATGAAACATATTCTCTCTAAAATATGAATTATTAGGCTCTGTTAAGTCTTCATTTATAGAGCAGATCCTCAGATGTCAACACGGTCCTAAGCACCAAAAAGCAAAATTTGTGACTGCTAGCCATTGGCTGTGCCAGTCACCTATGAAAAGTCCACACTTCTAGTGATACATCAGTTTACTGCTTTCTATAATTTTATTTGAAGTGGTACAATAACCCCCCATACAGTTGCCACTGATGTGAAATTTCACTATGGAGACTGAACCTTTTTTTCTTAAACCACTGGAGTGCAAATATGTTCATTGTTGCTCCAAAGTTTGACATCTTAACATTGAAGTCGATGGAAATTGGATCATTTTTGGAACCAGTCCCAAGTGCTCAGTTAATGAACTGCAATTATTCACACTACTTGGTAGGCTTCAGCAGGGATGCTAACATAGGTAGTAGTTGTAGTCCGTCGCCTGATTCTTCCACTATGTATTCCTCTATGCTAACACAGTCAGACTTGAACTCCTGTAAGAGCATTAGTAGTGATGAAAAATGGAGCAATATTTTCAGTTACTTGATGAAAACTTTGTGAGGAGCAAGACATAGGATCTTATGTTACACTTGGCCCAGACAAGATGCAGAAAATATATAAATAAATAACTGTTCTACTCTGAGAGCATTGCAAGGACACTATTACAGATGTGTCTTGAGGACATGATACCTCACAGACTGTTTTAGAAACCACATAACCTGCACACTACACATATTACAGAATTTTTTTGATCTGTTGTATGACACCATAAAGAAGATGCAATTTGTTTTGTTTCTCCCTTCTGTTTGCAAGTTCACACAAAAAATGGAATGCTGCTGTACAGTTTTGAATAAAAAAGGGAGCAAACAGCTGGTATTACAACTGATGGAAGGAAGAAGTAAAGATAGAAACAGAGAAATTAAACAAAAGACACTCAGTGGGAACTACAATGGTAGCTCTACAGTTCTAAGATCCTCTTCTGTTTTTACTTTTTCTCCACATATGTTTCAGGAATGACAAATAAAGACACATTTCTGAAACATACAAATGTGGACTTGCTGCAGAAATCTAATTAAATGGGAAAAAAAACCCAACAGTGATTACTGAATTGATGTTTACATTTTTCTATGTCCACATTAGCCCACAACAGTTCTATTTACAAATGCAAATAGGGTCTGCAGTTCATTAAAATTTCTGTTTGCCAAGGACTAATTCTCAGGAGAAGTAAGGATGGAAAGGTTTTACATCTTGAAATGTAAACACATTAATATGGACATATCTGCATCCACTAAATAGTGCACTAAGCAATCGTTAGTGGATAATTTGAACACGTTGAAGCCTGTGTGAGTGAGCATGAGAGTATATCATGTTAGCCCCGCCGAACTAACTGCTCTGTCAGCTATATAAATGATAGTTAGACTTGAACTGACAATGAAAAGATGAGTACAGTAATTTGTGTTTTCGAGTCTTAGTTTAATGTCATGGAAAAATAAAAAGTTTGGTGAGGAATCTAGTTGCACACACTTCAAACATTACACCCTGGTCAGAAACTTACTAGAAAAAAAAAAAAAAAAAAACTGACACCAAAAATATGTCAGAATTGGTACAATTATGAAATCACAATGCCTCTCCCCAAAACCTTTCAAAAGCAGATTCTTCAGAAGAAACCAAAGTGATATCAAAATTCAAAAGAAAAATTGAAGATGAAACAAGTAAACATGGAAGTGACAGAGATGTTTCTTGCATTTTTGTCTGTTTTTTAAAGTACACTGTGTTGATAGCAAATTTAGAATAAAGGGGAAAAACTCACTGGACCCCCTCATTGGTGTGATACGCCAACAAGTACTATTGGTCCATCTATTGATTTTTCTGTAATCTCCATCTTTATTAAATGTATTTGTAGCAAAATATTTCATTAGTTCATATGAGTTGTATTCACATGATTTATGTGTACATGACACTGCTGAACATAATTTAGAATAGCAGATTAGCAGAGACCCCCCGACAAGTAGTTCCTCTAAGCTGATCAGAGTGCTTCTTCGACGAGAGGAATATTTTTTGTCTTGCAAAGGTTCTTGAAGCTCACTTTTGCAGGGCCATTCCTAATAATGGAGACTTCCATCAATGATCCAGCCCCTTAAACACTAGCTGAAACCCACTAATGGAAAACGCACCTATAGTAGACAAGGCACAATTTGAGTAAACTATCATGGCTTGCTCAGACTAACTAAACCTTAAGTTGGCCATAAATAGGAGTGTACTAAAGCCAAACCAGCTTGCAATCATAGTAAGCTTTCCTTTTCAGGTTGTATAGTGAACATAAGCTTGTCAAACATCTGTTGACAATGAGATAATATGGTTTTTTAAGTGACTGAATCATAGCTGACCCCTTCAAAATGTAATGTGACTATAAACAGGGCTGCCAACTCTGATCCACTGACCATGAGTCAAACAAAAACGAACAAGCAGGTCAGGCTTTGTTTGTCTTTCTTTCTGTTTATTTATTTATTTATTCCCTGGACACAATTGTATTGCAGTACTCCTGTCTTTTAACAGTGTGCTTGTCTGTCTTTTTTCACCTCGGGCTATGCCAAACAAAAGAGAATCAAAGGTGGATTTCTTTCTTTTCTCTTTCTTTCTTCTTTTATTAAGGAGACCACTGTAGATGCACAATGAAACTCAGCACATGGGAAATATCGATACACAAAGCCTAATGAAACACTGTTTTTACAGTTGTTTTATCAGGAGAGTCCAGATACAGGCCTTGAGTAGGAAGTAGAGTCAGATGGAGCAGCAAGAAACTGTCAAGAGAGAAAAGTAAGACCATCTCAAATCTGAACTGATGATTGTTTGAAAATCGCTGTCATATTCTTCAGGAAACAAATACTGCCAAACAGGTAAAGCCAACATTTTTGTTCAGATGTTGATATCTGAGACTCTCCAAGACTTGTACCTTGATAGTATACATTTGTGTTTAATACCTTTATTGTTTTTGCTTTATTATATATCAGGGACCAACTTCAGAATCCCTAGGTTAGCTGAGGTTTAATGTCTTTTTCATACCCAATAATCCAGTAGTCTCAGTACGATTGAGAATTTGGTTCGATTGGGGTTGCAATATTCAGCTGGTCCAAGTTTGCTTTCACATTGGACTTTCTCAAACACCCCAAACCTTTTGAATTATGTATTCCCTCCTTGCCTGTGGTGGCACTGCCTCAAAAATTGCTGGAGGAGATGACGAACAATAAACAAGAAATCTTTGCTAATATATTGGTTAATGGAGGGCAACTTCAGTGTCAGTTTTATGGTTGTAGTTAGCTTACAGCATTTGGTTTCCCTGAACCGGACCTAGACCTATGTTTTTATGTTTTAGAGTTTGCTACTTCAATTATGTATTTAAATCTTCCCTAATGATCTGGACTTTCTAAGCAAACAAACTCTGGTCCATTTTAAGAACCAAACAGCTCTGGTCTGAATACACCCTAAGACTTTCCCCAGTGTAAAGCCCCCTTGTGATGTCAGAAAGTCATTTGACCATGCAACAGATTTTACTTTCTCAGAACAAGAAAAAGGGATTTCTTCTTGTGTCTTGTCTGTCTTCATAACTTAAATGGTCCTGAAAGTTTTCATGTATGTCAACATGATTTAAAGACCATTTATACTGAGCACTTGATTTGATGGTTGAGATGAAGGACCTCTACACACTGCACATTCTAGGTGGGACATTTTTACCCATAGTTCAAATTGTTGTGTGTACATACAACCCCAAAGTGGGATGGTAGGTTATTTTTGTTGTGTTTATGTAAAACCTTGCAAGGTAATAGCATAGGTGAAACAGAGAGTAGACAAGTTCTGTGTGTAAGCACAAGTTGACATGATCAAATACATCGGTCTTATCAATGGTGCTCATGTAATGATTCAGCAGCATACTGCATGTACTTACACAGTGCTGAGCCTTCTCAGTTCAGTTTCTGTGTGAATCTTTTATAGGAAAGAGTAACAGCTTATGAAGAATGGCTGTTTTGCGCCTACATAACGTTACTGCTGTGTGTAAGGGCTAGGAATCACCAAAGCAGTTTCCTTCAAAAGGATTCAATATGTTATTTATTAATGATAGTATATAAGTAATTCAATATAGTAAATCTTTGATGGATGTGAAATCAATTTTTAACATAAAACAACTGATTTCATGTAGGCTGCTCTTACTCCACAGGGTTGATGTTTTTTTTGTTTGTTTGTTTGTTTTTGTTTTTTTTTTCTGATGCATTAATGTGGGGTGTGTATCCCTCACCAGTCTTCCTTGACGGTCTAATGTCACATATTTTATTAACATCTGAATTCCTAATTCTGCCAAGGAGGACTAAACCACCAATGTAAAACACAAAAGTGCAAGACTGACAAAAAGATAAGACAGTGATGGGTGCAATGTGTGTGGTGTGGTGATCACTGTAGTGTTTGTATGATGTGTCTTTGTGGTGAGATGTATTACAGTAGTAGACATGCTAAAAAAAGACAAACAGACATAAAAGAAGAGGGACTAACAGAAAATGGTGTGTGTGAGTGTGTGTGTGTGTGTGTGTGGTGGGAGGGAGAAAAAGACAGACAGAGAGAGAGAGAGAGACATAGAGAGAGGGATGTGTGAAAGTTTATACATGTTTTGAATGTCTGTGCATACATACACACATACATACATATATGAACATACATTCAATTATAAACATACAGGCAACCACTTACCTACATATATACACACTTGACCATCCACATATATACACGGAGAAGGAGCAGTACATATACCTACAAATGAAGCACTTATGATAATGATGGTGACAAAAGAGACAGAACAGCAACAACAGCCCTAGGGGCAATAATAATATTAATCCTAACATCATTATTAATAATAAAATTAGTGCAAGTACTACCAACAATGACAAGGGTAGTTATTGTCGTCATCATCACCTGCCAGCAGCTCAGCCCTCCTCCCTGGTAGTCCAGGATCCGCCACAAGCATATAAACCCCGGCCAACCCCTCATCCAGACAGGGAGATCAGCCCAAGAGGCACCCACATCCCCTGCAACCCCAATCCCACAAAGACCACGTCCCCACCGACAGGGGCTGGGGCCTGAACCCGGTAGCCCCATCCCGAGTCCCCCGAAACTCTTGTGCCCAAATCCACGGCACAGGGGCCACAAAGACCAGTCGGCCCACGGACCACCAGTCCAAGTGCCCCCGCAACAGCAGCACACCTCCCTCCACCCGCCGGCAGGGAGGCAGTGTAGAGGGAGAGGGGGAAGGAAGGAAGAACAGAGACAACACAACCAGCACCAGGGAGAGGCCAAGATGACCAATGCCTGCCACCCACCACCTGCGCCCAACACAGCGGCAGCAACAAACAACAGGGTACAGCCCACACTCAGAGGGCAACACCAGGACACCTGGACAGCACCCCCCTACACCAAGATGTACCAGTCAGCAACAACCTAACACACCACACCACCCAGCAGCTGCCTCAGGTCCGCCCTAAGCACCAAGTCAGCTACCTCAGGCATGCCCCAGCCCCACACAAGTCCCCAAGGACCTAGTGCAGGCATGCCCCGAACTACAGACACACGCATCAACAACCCAGATGCCTCGGGGTCCCCCGGGCCCCACCCGGCCAAGCAGGGTTGATGTTTACATTGCAGCACACTTCTGGTTTCAAGCCTGTTAAACTTTGATAAAGCTACATTTGTGCATGTTGTGACGCTGCAATAATATTGAACTTTGAGGACAGCTGTAAGTTAAACTTGAATTATTAACATTAAAGTAAAACTGTCATGTTGCCGCTAAGTTAGCCACATGCTAGATGGCAGTGCAACCAACCCAGGGTTACTACATTTAATCAAGAGTATACTTTTTTAAAAATTGATTTTATATTGTATTTAATCAAGAAATGGCTTCATTATTCATGCTCAGATGTATGACTTTGCATCTGCTCCACTGAAAAAAACTTCCTATTGCACCCAGGCTTTTGTTTTAAACTTGTGAAAGAAATGCATTTGTTTTTTTTGTTGTTGTTTGTTTGTTTGTTTTTTCTTTTGGTCTTCATATGTTGTAATAAAAAGCTAATAAGTTAATAAATAAGCAGCTACACAGACAGACAGACAGACAGACAGACAGACAGACAGACAGACAGACAGACAGACAGACAGACAGACAGACAGACA